>WYDI02022875.1:0-21130 GCA_009867235.2 Psittacus erithacus
GGATACAAGGGTCTCATCCTTCTTGGGAAGCGAAGTAGACTGGTCTCCCTAACCTCTATCAGTGTGGTGCTGCTCATAGGGTTCCTGAATAGGTTGGGCGAACATCCTCCAAATTGGTGGGCTGCCCAGGGTGGGCAGGCAGGTTGGGTACAAGGGTCTCGTCCTTCTTGGGAAGTGGGTAGACTACCTGGTGCCTTAACGTGACAGCATCCTGCCCTAGCTTCTCACTACACTCCATTTCTAGCAATTTTCCTGGGTGTGGGGTTTTCTGGACTATGTGCCTTTGTATAAGGGGGTGGGCCAGGTGTAGCAGTCTGCCCATGGCGTCCGCACGGGGCATGACAGGGATGCATTGTCAGTGCATGACCCTGACAAGCATCTAGCTGGACCAGTTGGTGAGTAGGGACCGTGGCTTGGGGACCAGGGTGTATTGCTGTGAGTGGGGCACCTGGAGGAATGGTCTACCAGGAGATGGGGTTGGGGGGCTTGGCCATCTGCTGGGGAGACCGTGGGGCCTGGGATCTGCTAAGAGAACCATTTATGTGTGTGTGCATGTGTATGCACCTATGGCACGCCCTCAGTCTCACTGCCAAACGGATCTGCAAGCATAATGGAGCTGGAGCAGCCTTGCCCCTGCTGGGTTTCCAGATTCGACAGCTACTAACATCTATTTCTGTCAAGCAACTTTATCCCAGTGGGTGCTCCAGTCACAGGGCTGCTGACTTCTTTTTGTTCTTCTTGGAACAAAAACCTGTACATCTTCCACATTAGCAAGCTAATAAGCCTGTTTGCTCTATGAGTATTGTCCTTAGTATTTAGACCCTAAGGCTCAAACGTTTACCACTTTACTGTGGTATTTTCTTTGCTTTGTTGTCTCTACGTAGAGCCTGTTTCTGGCATACTGCTGGTTCTTGAGAACTGGCAACTCGGTTGTAATTCCCAAAATATTAGACAGCCTTGATTCATTTTAATGGCTCATACTTCATGACAGATGTACTTAATTAATTCAAGTTATTTGGTAGAAAAGAACAAATTTTCATTTTGCATATTCTCCTTCAGTGCAAGCCTTCAATGCTGTGAAGTCTCCTTCCATTCAATCAAGGTACAACAGTTTATAAAAGCCCGGATCCAAACCAGCTACAGTTGATTGCTTATCCAATGTCAGAGCCTTGTTGCTGTAACAACTACTACCTATATGGAAATGGTTTTCAGCTTGTGATCCAAAGAATCTTGTATGTGTGGTCAGCTATGGAAAGGTCTGACAACTAAGAAAAATAAGTTTATTGTCTGTAGGTTTAAGTAATATGAACCTCAGTCCTTGTCTCTACTAGAAGAGTCATGATGAGTCCAAATACTGGCAGGGGAGGATCAAGAAAATGTTTCACAATCAAAAGGAGAGGGTAGTTAAAAAAGGTAACTCAGTCCACCGTCGAAATCACTGGAGGCATCTATCACTTTTCCTAATCAATTAAGGGAACTTTGGCCAAGTAGGCTTCTAATGCAGATATCTTAACTTAGCTTCTAAAGTTAGGCAGGCTGAATAAAGATCTATACTTCTATGGGGACTTTCTGGTACTCAAAACAAACCATAGTTTCTTAAAATATTCTCCACAACTGAAAAAAAGTGATTCCCTTAAATTTCTGTTATATTCAGCAAGAATAAATGAGATGTGTGATATATCTGAATTATCCAAATTTCTTGATTCTTATGTTTGCATCCCAAGGAAGAGGAACGAAAAGCTCATTTCAACTTTACTTTCTAAAACCAATTTGCTCTGGGAGAAAAATATATGCTCATAAGCCATTAGTGTACAGGTCTCATTCATTCTGTACTGTGGTGGTCAGTAGCCAGGACTGTGACACAATGCAAGAGCAAGGTATGCCAAAATGGAAGGCAACACAAATATATTATGGTAAGTGTTATTTCCAGCACTGAGGACAATTTTTATTATATTTATATGTCATTTTATGACACATTCACTACCTGAGACACTTACAACATGACTGTAATAATACTAATTTTTAAACAGTTTTAATTTGTTTGATGTAAACAATACTTTGAGGCTTATTATAATGCAACAAATGAAGAACAACAACCTCTCTTAATCACTCTTAATAAAAGGATGTCTGTAGCAAGTTATTTAAAACTGTATCTTTCTTTTAAACAATTACCCAGATAAATGTGCTGAGCAGTAAACAAATAAAATCTGACAATCCTAACATGAGATCCAATTACAGAAAATAACAACTCAAAATAAGATTCTTGACCCTTCAGCTCTTAGATTTTAGAAATTACTATTTCCAGAAAGGTTGCATTTCATAGGAACACATTTCACAAAGTCATTTTTATGCTACAAGGGCTGGAAAAACTGTTATGAGTTGTCTTCTATAAACCCAGTGCATGGGTCAAGTGGCTTATGCCTTTTGCATGCATTCACTTCCAGCATCCCCACCTGGTAATTTTATGTGAGGGAACATAAAATTCATTTGAGGTGTCTGGACTTGGGATCTCAAAATCATTAGTCCCTTTTGAAAACCTTGGCCCTGGATTTTTCATTAATGAATCAGCCTTTGGATATAAATGCATCAATACGTTCCACTCAAAGAAAAGTCAGATCTGTCAGTTACAGATGCATGGCTAGTCACAGCAACAAGTTTGGAAAAAATTGCATTCTTCCTTTCAATGTATATGACATCTGTCTCTACGTTCACTTTCTTTGATGTGCTTCTTTTCACTTTCTCTGCTAACAGAATATTTTTGTAGTTTTGGGGTTTTTTTCCCCTTCTTGGGAAAGTTTATAGTCCCTTTCAAGATGACAGCTGAAGCCACTTTTTCTTTCTCAGATGCAACACGAAAGCTATCACCCTGCTTTGGTATAGGCTGCTACTTTTTGTATAGAAAGAAAGAAAGAAGAAAAGGTAATTTAAGATTTTTGTGAAATGAAAGTAGCCATGTCAATAACTGAAGCTTTTAATTCACTTTTGCAATACTGTATTTTATATCTGGTGTTACTATTTGATTTGCTAATTCTTGAATTTCTGTCCATCCCTTTGAATGTGTAGATACAAACTTTCTTCAGATAATCCTTCACTATGACTAAGGACAACCTTCACAGAAGGTAAATTAATCCAGCTGCTACTTCTGGTTTTGCTAGGTCTGTCTGAGTCCGGATTTGCCTTTGTTACATCACGTGATACAAGATAGTAGAGATGGAGTCTGAGTATGATTCAGCCCTGGTCAGGACTGTGTGTGAGCTAATACAGTGTAAGCAGTACATCTGAATTGCAGATGTGGCAGCATCTAGAGCCCCAAATAAAGTAGAGTTTTGTTTATTCAGAGCCCCAATTTTTGGACCTTTCAAAAAGACATCATTTTCTAAATGACTTTTTATAAAACATAAATAAATACCAGGGCTCCTGGAAACCTTGGTTTTCAGACAGTCACCAACTTATTTTAGAAAAGAAGTGCAACAGTGCATTGTGTTTTAGGATAAATAAATGTGTGCTGCTGCTAGAAGGTAACATAAAAGTGGTCTAATTGCGGCCTTAACACTTTTCTTTCCTGATTTCATCTTCTTCTGATTGCTAAAACAATTCCTAAGAATTGGTTCTGGATAGAAAAAGAAAAAAACCTTGAGTAGCCATAAAACTGGAAACTTTCCTCTTTTTATCTATGTGAAGAATTATTCACAGATCTGGCTAACCTGTAAGGCATCTCAAAGAATCTTGTTTGATACAGCAGAAAGGTGAAGGACTGCAAAGGCCTCTTGAAATTCAGGCACCAAAAGGTACATGAATGAATACGAGAAAATAAATATTCTATTATTTTCTTCTTTTAGTCTTTTTTTTCTACCTGAGCGACAAGCCTGAGTGACATGCAGTAACTAAATTTAGCACAGTTTTACCACGAGAGGGCAGGAATGCTTATGAAACAGGTTTGCCACTGGCTGTTTCACCACTTCTTTGTTAGGAGGTGATCCAACGTGCTTTCCCTTCTGTTGGTGTTATGTGTCTAAGCATGTACCCCAACCACTTAATAACATGACAAAATGCTTTGACCCAACAGGCTGACCTGTCATTAGTACGCAGATTAAACCCCCTGGATGGTCATGGGGCTCAGGGGCATGGCTGAACTGCACCTGTGTAAAGCTAACAGCAAAATCGGAACTCCTCACTCTGGGCTGGCAAAGGGAAACAGCCGTGCCAATGCAGCAGGCTTGCCAAAGGAGGCCGGCAGGTACGTAGACATGAATCAGTGCCTGTTTTTCTTCCTTATGGTATGTAATAGGAGCAAGAAGGAAGACCTTTAGAGAGATTTTTTTTATTCCAAATTAGCAGTACTGGCTTATTTATGAACAATATTTAAAGCTTTTCTGTAAGTGAGACTAATTTTGATCAGAGCATAACCTTAGCCAGATATGAACAGTAGAAGACTGTACTGGACCAAATACTGTGTAGAAAAGTTCCAGACTATTATAAAGTGAAACAGATTTGTATAGAAGGTCTTAGTTAACTCATAAACAATTTATAAACTGAAGCATTTAGCAGAGCCTGATTAAAGGTTTTAATTCTTGTAACTGTTTGCCAACAAAATATAGTGTTTCACTGTTCCCAAAACCACATTTTGGAATAAAAAATCTGCCTTGGAGCCACTCAGAGTTGTAAGATTTTAATCAGCTAAAATTAAGCTCAGTAACATAAAAGGAAATATACTATATTTTTGCTGTCATGTTAAGTAGTTTATTTTTCTCATGGCAAAGTTTTTTACCATGAAGCAAATAGATGTGGAGTTGTGATAGTGACTAGATAAACTATATTCAATGAGAGCAAACAGAAAATAATGAAAAAGTAACCTTACTCGAGTCATAACAATAACCTTACTCTAGTCATAAAAGATTTATACAAGTTATTTTCCATTAGCTGTGCCAATTAAATAATGCTTTTACTATGCCATCCTCCAGAATTCCAGTTGTTCAAATCTAAAGATTCTTCATTACTTCTGCCACTGGGATAAAAAGGTATTTCCCCAGCCATAAAGCAGAAAAGGTCATTGCCTTCCTATTGTGTGGCTTGGCTGTCTCCTATGAGTTCTTGACTTATACTTAGAGGGTTACATACCCTCAGGAGATCCATATTCTCAGTGTCATTTTACAAATCTCTGTTCCCCAGAGGTTTTCAAACGCCATACTGCAAAGGTATACTGCCAGGGTGACTAGGTAGAAAAGTAGGAAACCCTACAGAATTTCCCCAGTCAGTGATTCAGGATTTATTTCTTTGGGTTTAAAATAACCCTAACAGCGCATGGCTCTTCCCAAAGCCCCAGCAACATGCAAGGGAAATTCAGCCCAGACTTAGCAACAGCCAGCCACCCGCATTCCTGCTGAAAAAGTAAAGGACATAGCTGGACAGCATGCACTAATAGAGAAATAGGTAAATGGCATAAAGGTAAAAGCCCTGTTTTGTGTGTATTAATCAGCATGGACAGAGAAATCATAGGACTTCTGCAGAGGCCATGCAATCCCTGTGCAAGGAAATCATCCTATAACTTTTTGCAGTCAGATTTTGAAGCTACGAAGAAGGACAGGTTGTGTTTTAAGGTTTCCAGTATTCATCTACAGGAAAATATAGCCCATGGATTTCCAAAGGAATGATTCTTGCCCAGGGCCTCATAGAGTTACACATGTGGAAAACCTGTGTCATGCTTTGATCAAAGACCAGAAGGAACGACTCATTGCCTTTCCTTTCTATTGTATTTTCTGTAGCACAAGGATATAACAGGTGCAGTGCCTAAGTCTGGGTGAATTTAGTGGTTTTGCCATTATGGTTTTAGCTTCTATTAGGGATATATAGCAAAGAAATGTCAAAAGAAAACTTGGATTATTGTTCTTTGCTTTCCCTTTGTTTCATTTCAGGATGTACACTACAAAAGAAAGTGAAAATAGTGATCATTTTTGTTCTGTCATTTCTTTTTCTGCTAACTTTTGAACAAAGACAACATTTTGGACACATTTACGGCCTTGTCTTTGAGCCCTTATTCACGTAATTAATCTACTCACCTTTACATCGCTTCTGGTTGTAGAAATCATTCCTTGATTTGTTACTCAGTGTCTTTCCCATTAAATGCTGTTCTAGGGAGATCAAATAGGATTTAACAGGATGAAAACTCTCCAGCAGAAAATCACCAGGCAAAATCTTATATAGGGTGCAGAGCTACAAAAAGCTCTCATCAGGCAGGCCACATATGGTTAATGTTATTAAAATTCTTACTTGCTGTCAGACCAATGGAAGCACCAGGTGTTTCAGGGAATTTTTTGACAGCAGCACCCACTCCGAATTGCTGCCCACAAGAACCTTACCCCTACCCTTCTGCTAATCTCACAGCCTGCAAAAACATCATGTGAGATGAAGAAATTTAATATTTTCTATGCAGAGTTCTGTTCCTTGAAGATAAATTAAGCTTCTTCCTAAAAATATAGCTATTTTACTGTAACATGAAGATACTTGAAGAAATGTCTAAGTGGACTGTCTCAGGTGCTAGAAGTAGTTTAGATGTTGCAGGATTTTATCTCACCTGAATAGGGCTGGCCTAATACAGGCTATGGGGATTTTTATAACGTGGTAGATTTAGAAAGACTTTTAAATTCACAGGTGCAGAAATGTACATTAACCATCTCCCACTCTCCTATCAAAGCAAAACCTGAGCAAGCACCTGTGTCAGAAAGCTGCAGCTGATGCTCAATTTAAAATAGCCTGAGTTAAAACTTCCTTGGAGAAGATGCTATTTAATCCTGTCCTCTGCCATACAGATGTTTATGGGGGCAGAGAGTGAGGAAGGAGCCCCAGTCCAGAACAGCCAGCACAATGGCACACCTTTCTCAACAGCGCATCAAGCTTATGTTATTTACAGTATTTATTAACCTGCAGCCTGAAAAGCCTGTCAAGGTGTGCTGTTTTGTTTTGGGGTTTTTTTTCACTTGAGCATGTGCGATGGTTTTTAGTTTTGAAAGAACTACATTGTTCTAAAATTTGGAATTTATTATTACATACACAATGCAACTTCCTAAAATACTAACTTCTCACATCCAACCTCAATTAGAAGGTTTCAGATCAAAATGTATATAGCATTACAGTAATATCTGATATTATCTGGTTTTCCAATAATTCAATTGCTTTTCTGAATCAACGTTGAGCTGCTGTTTTTAGAAAAATATGATTCACCATGATTGAAAGATATTGCACCTTAATAATTCAACTTTGTGCTTCTTTACCATGTAGTTAGGAGTAATTTTCCTTTATGCATTACAGTGTACTTGTCTATTATTTTATCAGAATTGTGAGATCTTTCAATGACTTTGCAGCCTAGGTGTTAATAGCGTTTGATAATGCACCTTGCAATAAGTATTTGTGAAAATACAGGTACAAAGTGGATGCTCTCTATTTATTTGCCTAGTATCTTTCAAGCAAGAGATTTGTGAGGTCTGGTTTTCTTTCACAAAAACCGTGTTAATTTTTCCCTGTTGCATCCTATACATTTTTGTGTCTGTAACTTCAGTTTTATTATTTTTTTTTATTAGTTAGTTTGAATGGAGTTTATTAATTGCAGTTCTTAGCATCTCTTTGTAAGAGCCAAATTTTCATCTTCTCCTGCTCCTTGCACGCTGACACAGAGGCATGTTATATACCCATGGAAATCTCTACAAGAACAGGAGATAGTACAAGATAGTGGGAGTGCACAGGCAGAAGTGAGGTAAAGAAATGTGATAAGAGTAGACTTGCATTTAATCAGTGGAATATTTCCATGAAAAGAGGTAACATCACCAGGGAACAAAACCTAAAAGTCATTAAATCAGTAGACAGTTTTATAAAAATAAGGTTAATTAATCAAATGTCACTATTAAATTTTTGGTTTTGTCACAACATCCTTTAGACATCCGTACCTTCAAGACTCAGTCTGTCTGTTTCTCTGTCTCCACTTCTCTGCTTTGGAACAAACTCCAGAAATCTGTCTAAAAGCTACTTAAAGAATTGGTAAAATTTGTAAATAACATTTTGGGAACACAAATAGTCTGGTGTAGAAACCCCCCTTCTGTTATATTAAAGAGAATGTGGGTACAACCTTCAATGAAAAAAATTAGAGAAACTCATGAGATAATATTCCAAAAACATTTTTTGAGATATGAGTAGTAAGCTCTTGGTATCTGTTTTGAATCCCAGACCAACCAGCTTCTGAGGATGGAAACTGCATGAGTCGCTCTTTCTTCCCAGCTGTTTGACTTTCTTTTTCTTAGGGGGTTAGAAGTTTGCGTTCCAGTTGAGACCACACACAGGTTTGTGAACAGGTCAGCATGAAGGAGAGTGCATACTTCCAGACTGGATGTGCCAGACGTTCCATAAAGACGTTAAAAAAATTGAACTCAGTTTTGCAGATTAGCAGTAAAAATATTTCTATTGTTTTTATAAAAACTCGAGCTCCTCAGTGTTTTATTGGAACCTATGCTTTTGTTATATCTGAGCTTTTCACAACTTTTAACATCTTCTCAAATTTAAAAGTAGGTCATATATTTCGGCATATGTAATATAAATGTGTGCCAAATGTTTGTACAATGAGTCATAGCAACATTAAGGAGACTACATCCAAAAATGCAATGTTGAAACCATTCTATTCAAATTATGTCTGTTCCTGATAGTATAACCTCCACATACACCCCAGTTTTTCTACTGACGATCTCACATCCACGGAGCTATGGATTCTATAGTTTAGCCTTATTTTCTCTGCTTATATGACAAGTCCGGAGCTTCGACTGTTTAAAGAAGAAATTAGTTATGAGAGAAGTTTAAAGTAAGTTTTTTCATTTGAACTTGCATCTTGAAAAAGATGAACACTCAAGGTTTTCTCGGTTTCTGTGATAATGTTCAGCCTCAGACCTAATGAAATACTCAAGTGCTATTATCTCACTTAACAGATACTTGGGAGAGTAGACACTTGCAAATCCCTTTCCAAACAGGCAGCCACAGAAGCACAACTATCACAAGACCTGGACTGAAGAAGGCGATGATATCTTTAAGTGAGACTTAGAATTTAAGAACCTGAAACTGAGCTCTTGAAAGCTCCTGCTTAATCTTTGGAGGTGCCCAGACACTATCAGCACCTCATTTTTCAGTGCTGGGTTTCCTCAGATGCCTGATTTTTAGGTCTGCAAAGGCTTAAAAGTAAATCACTGTTGACATGACTGACAATGGCTTGGCTTCTGTCTCAGATTTAAGCCTCAGCAGCAGCAGCAAACTTGGTTCCCCTGTTCATTTCCACTGTGCAGCTCCACTTGAAAGGCATTCTCTCAGGAAACTTGCCAGCATGAAAGGGGAGATGTAGGGGAGAGGTTAGGCTTGCTGCTGAATGGAACAAGAAGTTTCTAATGAGAGCCTAAACCTTCTTTGGACTTGGGCCTACACAGCTCACCATCAGCATTGCACGATCTGTGATAATGCAAGAAGTTGAGACCTACTTTCTTCCCCTAGGGCAAATTCTTTAATCACAGAACTATGATTGCCGTTGCCTGTTGGCTCATCTTTCTGCCTAGTGAAAGCCTGTAGAGAGCTCAGAAGAAATATCACATCCATTATTAGGTACTGAACTGGAAGAACCGAATGTAAGGATCTGCAAAGAATAATAGAATTAAGAGAGCTCAAAAATAAGGTTGAGAGGTTTATGTAGCAAAGAAAATTCGGATGAGATGTTAGAAAAAACTTAATGGCAGAAAAGATAGGGAAGAGCTAAGAGACTGTGAAAATCTTTGTAAGACACTTCTGTGATTTTGGGAATGACAGTAATATCGTAGATCCTGACCTGAATACTTAAGTTTAGCTCTTGCACTCCTATCTCTCCTGAGGACTGAAAAAAGGTGGTTTCTTCCTGCCATGCGATACTCCAAACATTTTGGAAATTTATAGAGAAATCTGAAGTTTAGTATCTATGTATTGCATTTTTACATAATTTTCCCTCATTGTGCAATCAAAATTCAGGCTACGAATGTCAGCGCCAACACATTAATTAAATTCACATACTGAATAAGTCCACAAGGGAAGCTCTATTTATCTGAAGACATTTGAAAACAGACAAACATCCTAAAGAGCTTTACTGCAGCCAGAAAGGCTGCATCTAAACAAATGTAACACCATGTGGATCCAGGATACTGTGACACTCTAACAGAAACTTGAGCAATGCTCACATTACCATACTAAAGCGAGAAAATACAGACTATAAAATCCTAACAATCAGACCCACAGCTCCATATGCAGTCCTGTACAGTAACAAGAGCTATCTGGAGGGGAAGTGGGGAGAGAAACCATATGATAAGGTACCTTCGTCTCACGCTATTCGAGCCTTTAGTGTGGGAAGGTGGTTTTGCTGAGTGTTAACGAAGAGCAAAAAGGCTCAGAAGCAATACTGTACCTGTGCACAAGAAAGGCCTCCTAAGTAGACACATCTGGAGAATCGATAGCTACCAACAGACTGCAAGGCTTCTTTAATGTCTTTCCACCATAGAGCCAAAAGGTAAAGCCCTGAGGTAAATTCAGCAGCAGGATAAGAGTTAAAATTGGAAAAAAAGTAAATTGAAGTTTACTCTGGGGAAGCTGCTTCTGATCATCCTGTGGCAGACTCACCTCAGCCTCTGCTTTTTCTGGTTGATCTAATCTGGTTTGGTTTTGCACCATATACATCTGGCAAAGGGCAGCCTTATTTTAAACTGTCACAGCTGAGATGGCTGGAGGGGCCAGATGAACTTAGCTTGTGGTTGCATCTGCCTAGGAAGGGTTTGGTAAGAGTACAGAAACCTCTTCCTCTGCTGGTGTTTCCCCAGGCATAGTAGGGAAGGAGGCTCTCCCAGGCCATGGTGGGCTGGAGGACTTGTACTTTATCTAGGGGCCAGGCCCAGTGCTTTCCTACAGGTGCTCCCCTTCAAACACTGGGTGAAAACAAGGTGGCAAAACAAAGAGGAGAGAAACCCCAGGTATCACTCAGCAGAAGTGCCCTGGTATGCCTACTGGAATTATCACACATGTTCACATCAGGCACATATTCACATGTATATAGACTCACGGAAAAAAATACTTAAAAAAATAATCAAAATTAGTTTTATAATGATCTTTTTTTGCTAATCTAGAAACTGTAGAAAAATCACAGCCTGCATACCTACACCTATGCAGCACTTCTATAGCTTATACTCTGTATGTAAAATGTGCGCAGTACTGGTAAACGATATGATGTTTTGTTTCCCACTGATATGAAGCTTTACTGTTGGAGCTGTTATATTGATAAAAAGATTCTTCACCTTTTACAGCAACTTTTCTCCTGTGCCTCTGCCCTGTTCTCCCCTAGCGAACTTCAGCTTCTCTCCCTCTCTGTGAATTTACCTTATTGCAGTTAGCATTTCCCAGTGATATAAAACTCAAATAACATATTATTCTCACAACCCCAAGCTAAGTGCTGCCCCAAATGAGTTTGGGAAATGCATTTTTGTGACATTGCAGTACAAGTGAAAACCAATTACATTAAAATATAACTGCACCTCAGCTATGTGCTGTGGGCTTTTGTCGCCCCAGCTAAGATGCGGGTCAAGCAGAGATGTGCCCATTCCTGGTTGAAAGCTTTACTGAGCGAAGCCCCAGCACAGACATAGCTGCTTGAGCCAAACTTCATTTTTACAGGGGTAGCTGCTTCACTGGGGGAATGGTGAGAATTTATAAACTCAAGTTTTGCCTGCACCACTACAGACCAAAGGTGCTTCATAAGTAAACAAGCTATTAATCCTCTGCTGCTAAAATATTTCAAAGAGAGTATGCATTAGGAGGCTTGTTTGGCTGTGCCGTACGGACCTACTTAGAAGAGTAGAACTGTGTAGTTGCTGTGTGCAGGTACTGAAAGTTGTGTCTATGTTGAGGTACATCAAAGCCACCAAGACACAGATCTTCAAAAGTACTTCAGAGCCCGTCTCCTTCTTTAGGTACTTCTTCAAATGACCAATAAGCTGCTACTGAAGGTAGCGGGTGCTATTGTCTAATGGGGATCAGTATGCTCAGACCCAGCTAAAGCATGGAAACGTTGCTTCTTGTCATAAATTGCTCTGAGCCTCACATTGGATCTAACCTGCATTTCTTCTGTCATCAGTATGGGGTCAGCACGCTCCTCCTGTCTTTTACACTTCAGTCATTTATTTCTGCTCCTGCCTTGCTCCTTCAAGTGTGTTGGCACAGCTGTTTGGGTTGCCATGTACTGAGCTGAACCTGGAAACCAGGGCAGCTGAAAATTAATCTATTCAGCAACCTTCTCTTATTCCTTTTCTCCTTGTTTGTTTTTATTTTCTCCCTCCCTCCTGCTCTCCTCTCCTTCTTAACTTCAGTTCCTTTCTTCCATTTACTTCTTTCTTTTCCTTTCCTTTACTGGATCTGTTCTCGTTTGCCCTATAGATAAAATGTTTTTAATTTACTGAAGTGGTGTTAGGCTGTGATTAGAAAGAAAATCAGGGATGCTTAAGAGAGTTTAAGAAACAGTCATGCAAAACCATTGCTATAGTCAACAAAGTGAAACCAGACACATTCTCTGTACGTTACAATATTCACCTCCTGTGATTTCAAACCTCATCTCCAGATTTGAACAGCACTAATACATTTGCAGTGATTTCTGCTGTGGTCACTGAAGGGCTGATGCTTTTAAAAGTTTCACAGCAAAGCACTTTTGAAATTCCCACTTCTAAGCAGTATAGGAATTGTTGAGCAAACTGTTTGAAAACTTAATTTCACTTTTGCCAGAAAGTCTCCAAGTGGTTGTGTCCCCGTTTGGAAAATACTTCATATTGTAGCTGGTGGCTCTCTGTGAATCTTTGTGATGTACATGCACACCCCACATTTTCATAATTTTTGAGAAAATTAAGTGCTGTTTATAGTTGAAAAGGAGTGGTAGAATCCGTCTTTCTTACATTTTTTCTACATCTGTGTACATATTTCTAATATATCTGTATATTAGACAAGGATAGATATTCTGCACTTCTAAAGCATTTAATTAATATATTTAGACAGTACATATCTCGTTGTGCATCTGAACATCTGGTCTTGTTTCTGAATTTAGAGATATGTTTGTACTCGTTTTTCAGTCGTGTCTACTTCACTTTTACAGATCCTGGAAATTCACAATGCAGAATCTAATATGAAACTTATCTCTGACTATACTGCTCAGAGGTGCAGAGTCCTTATACTTTTGATTTACACAAGGAAATTCATCTAATACCAAGTATAATCTCTACTCTCTGTTATTTTGCTTATATGTATGGGTTTTCAGTGTTGAGCGACACGTATTGACTTCTGTTTCTGCTAGGCTAACCTAAACCTTGCTTAGGTCAAGAATTTAAGCCTTGATCAATGCAGTAATATCCAACATGCAATGTGCTCTTCTTCAGCAGAAATTTAACCACAGTGACTTCAGAGAATAGCTTGAAATTTGTGATACAGATATACTCAAGGAGTTAATGTTTTGCGTTACCCTTTCATTTTGAACATCACGTCACTGGTTTACTTTTGCTGCACAAACGCTACACTGAATAATAATTTTTAATTTAATGGAATAAATTTTAGTGTTTTCTTTTTGTATTGAAGGGAAATGCCACTGCATGGCTTTGTCAGGAGGAGCTGAATTGAAATACCTTGTCTTTCCGGAAGAAATGGATCCTGTTTCTCTGATTCTAGACTGGGCTTTCACTGAAATACCCTATCTTAGCTGTTCCTTTATTCACATTAACCACGAAATATAGAAAAGGCCTCACTGGCTTCAGTTTTGAGGCTTTCCACTTCTCAGTATTAAACCATATACATAAGTTTACATGTGCATCAGCACAAACCTCCCACACATCAGTATTTTCTCCATCTTTGAGTAGCTGGTTGATACTTGACTAAAAACAGAACAACTGACAGCACATGGTTACTGATTTTAGAAAACTGTGCCACAAAAGTTGGACTTTCATCTCTGCTGTACAGCAAGTTCTTTCCCAAATGAAACAAAGAGCACCAGCTGAGTGATTCTTTTCCCAGTAAACAGCATTTTGGAGGAAAAAATGAAAAAGGCTTGGAGTATATTTACAACTTTTTTATTGTTGCGTTTAGGGAAGTGCGCATCTATTGATTTATGCCTTGGTAACTGAACTTCCTAAAAAACAAATTTCCCTGAGCAACACATCATTTGTGAAATCTCCATCCTGCAACTACTTTCCACAACTCTGAAGATTAAAACGTCCATGCTAACATTGAAATGTTTGCAATCTGGGATATATGTGTGTTATAACAAAAGGAAATTTGTATTTTAGTTTTATAGAGATGTTCTCTGAAGCTTCCTGAGACTTTACTTAAAATGTGTTGCATCTTGATCTAGTTTACTTCTGCTCTTTTAATACATTTTGACATTTAATAAATTTGAGAGACTTTTTACCAAGGCCTGTACTGACAAGACAATGAGTAATGGTTTTAAAATGAAAGACAGTAGATCTAGATTGGACACAAGAAAGTATTTTGGGGTGGGGTAGGGTAATGAGCCTCTGGAACAGGCTGCCCAGAGAAGGTGTGGATGTTCCATCCCTGGAAGTGTTCAAGGCCAAGTTGAATGAGTCTTTGAGTGGCTTGGTCTAGTTCCAACCCAGACAGGGGGGTTGGAATTAGGTGATCTTTAAAGGATCCTTCAAACACAAATCATTCTGTGATTATGTGATTCTGTTCTACAAGGTGGATTTTGAGATAGGAAAAAAAGATATTACAATGCATGCAGTTGCCTGGGATTCATTTTGTTTCATCCATATCAGTAACAGAATAATGTTATATATCAAGTAGATAACTTACAGGTACTTACATTTGATAAAAAAAAAATAATAATAATCAATGTCATAACTTGGTAAAATCTCTCTCAGTCCAACAGAATATTTTTGGTCTACATGGTTAACTGCACTTTTTGTTTCTCTCTCTCTTTTAATTTGCTCTGACTTTTTTGTGTGTGTTTCACTTTGAGCTTTAGATTTAAGCAGTAGTAAAAATTAGGCAAAAGTGGTTATGTTCCCCAAGTTTTGAGTTTAAATGTGTCCCATAATAAAGCTTTGTACTAATATAATTCACAATCATCAGCCTCTCGACAAATAAATTTTGACACAGATTCACTGAGAACTTTAAGCAAGACATATAAAACAGTTTGCAAACCTTGTTGATATTTCTCATTTCTAATAAAAATTCCAAGTTTGAAGTTTTATTTTAAAACTTTGCTTTATTTATCAAAATAAATACTTTGTTAGAACCCATAAACTCAGGGTAAATTAAATCAAGAGGTCTCATTATCCTAGCAATGGGAAAAGCAATCTCCAAAATAGTTCTACTCTGAATGATATCTGGAAGGTTTATATTATATCCTCCTCTGGAAAAGAATAAGCTGAGTTCAGTCCAGGTTAAGACATGAACTGAAATTTTGTTCACATTTACACAGGTGTGACCTGCCTGGTGTCAAAGATACATAAATGAGAGCAGAGTTTGGTCTGTGCTTTGTGATACCTTTTGCTACTGGCATTTTTTATTCAGTCATGCTTACAGGACTTAGAGAAATAGCATGAAACTCCTGACCTCAACTAGAATCTATTGTACCAATTCTAGCTTACATTTAAGAGAGATCTTTATCAGATATATCAAATCATAGTGTAATTCATTGTGACTCAAGAAATTGGCTAGTATTAGACTTCATATCAGTACAGATGAGTGAAAGTCTCTTTACAAAATAATCTGTTTGTCAGGGAAAAAAATAAAGCTTTTGAGGGACTAGAAATTCTTCTGAATTTGTGGAAAATTGAAAGATTGTTTCAGTCAATATAAAAATGACAAAATATTTTCAAAACAACAGATTTTGGTTGGGTTTTTTTAATATTTCTTTTGCACTTCAAAATTACCTTGGTCTGGGGCAGCTATGATGAAAAGGAAGGAATTAGATTCACAAACCTTCCAGTAGTCCTATACAACAAATTTGGCACATTGATTAGAATAATCACCTAAGAGGTGGAAAATCAACACTCAGATCCATGTGAAACAGAGGTCTGATTCACAGCACGGATTTTAAACAATGTTTGTTATCTCTCCTGTGTGTTTTAAACAGCTGGCAACTACAGTAGTTGATGGAGAGTTGGATATCATCAACAAAAAACAAATGAGCTCAGAATACCAGCTCTCAGAATCATCTTGGGAATCTAACTTTTAAATTTCTTCTAAATGTAAAGACAGAACTCCCACATGATGAGTAAGTCTTCCATCCAGTCCTTCTGGCACAGGTTTTCCTGGGGAGTGAAAACAGACAGGCTACCAGCATTTGCTCTTCCATTACTGCCTCACTTTTAATCCCTGTGTGGCTCCTGTGAAGCTGCCAGTCTCACACTCTTCAGTTATGTATGGTGTCCCAGCTTCTCACTAGCTTCTCTACAGTTGCATAGAACCTGAATTACAAAAGGGAACAAGATTGTAGGTGTGCCAGGGTGTATCTCTGCTTTTCTGTTATTGACGTGAACCTATCTGTATCATGCATCTTGGCATAAGGTTTAGCAACAACATGTAATGCAATGTAGGGGCACCACCCATGCTATGCAGATAGCAAGGAAAGAAACTTCTGTCAGTCTGGTTTGGGGCTGGATGCTTACAGGACTTTTGGGTAGACTGGTATTTGTCACTTCCTGTAATGCCTTAATTTATGGCTTAGGAATTTTTTTGAGGGACACTCATTTTGCAGCTAGGTACTTTCACACAATCGTGTGTGCTAAAAATAAAATACATTATAAACCACATTTTTCCTGAACAAGGGTCTGACAAATGAAAGACAATTTCTTTGAATTTTAACACTTCTCCCAAGAAACACTTTCCTCAGTTTTGTTTTGTATTTTGGCTTTCCTACAGTATCAAGCTTCTTTCGCTTTTCTGACCTTCACTTCGTGGTCTTATGTGTTCTTAGTGCATGCAACTCAAGCAGAGGTTTCTAAGGCTCATGACCTTACACTGAAAACTCCTCTATAAAATCCACTTGCTTTTGTGCTGATCTTGTCATTTGACCTTGGGCAGTGGTACACACTGTTTCTGCAGTCTTACTTATCTGGGGTATTTTGACGCTCAGTGAAGATTTACTAGCTGCTACAACACCACCCATTTCTGTGATTCTGTATTACGCCTTTCTACTGCTCTATACCCTTTCCAATGTAACATCCTGGCTATGCAAGATTAGGAGGCAGAGGGTAAAGCACACTGAAGGGAACATTTTTTTGACCTGTTAGACATGGTCCAGTGAGGGAATGGAATCACACTAGTAACATGCAGGCCTGTGACTTATCAAGTCTGCATTGTTCATACTACCAACAAGAACAGAGTAGCAGAAGGCTAACAAACTTCGTTTGACAAGAAATTTCTCATATACACAATGAATTAGCAAGGGCTTAATTTGGATCAATAGAGAAATCCCTCAGAATAATTAATTAATCACTTCAACACACTATTGTTTATGGGGTCAACATTTTCTCCCTTTCCACTTTGTCATGCTCACCCTTTCCTCTGTAAACCCTATTCTGTTCTGTCTAACTTTCAGACAGAACAATTGAATAAAATATGCAGCTACTGACAGGTTTCATACATCATTTGCCAGCTAAAGCCAAAAAGTGATTATCCAACAGTCTTTTCAAATTAAGCTTGACTTTGAATTCTGAATTTGTGGGAAACTGTTGAACTGCAGCCCCGACAAGCCCTCTATAACACTTCAGAAATACAGAAGCTGTAGGAGTGGAGAAGAAATGTTTGCCTTTTACTGTAGTTCAGGAATACTTTCTTCCAAAATCTTCTTTCCCAGTCTCTTTTTAACTCTTCTGTGGACAAAATCTGCTCAGGAACCTGTAGTAAGAAGTGTCCAGGTGACACCATAGTCCTCCATAGTTGTCTTGTCTCCAGCCTACTCTGCATGTGCCAACTGAAAAGGAAGAAGCACCCTGAAGATTCCATTATCAAATTTACACATCGCAAGGCTATGCATAGAAAACAGAGTAGAATATATTTTCCATTTGGGCTTCAATGTATAGCCCAAATGTGATAAACTGTCTAATACTTGTCAGGTCTTTTCCATCATATATATAACAACTTCATACTGAGCAGGGAAAAGAAGAACTCATAAAATTCCAAGGCAAACATCCAAAGTGAACTGCAGGATGGAGGCCATTTCATGTTTTATAGAATAAAAATCAACATCCAATAAAACATAATGCATTAACATCTGCTACTAAGGTATTAGTATCAAATTCGTAGTACATTTTGGATCAAAAGCACAGAATACTGCTTATATCACCAAGACCAACTCAAAAAGAGCATGCTGTGTGTATGAGACAGCTATAACTGAGCCACTTACCTTAACATTTCCTCTACTTACCCTTGCAGGTAATGTCTTAGACCCTGCACTAAGCTGTCTATCTGGAAATACTTCTGCTTTGGATGTCAACATCTAAAAAACAGAAAAACCTGTGGAAAAAAAAGTGCTAATTCACTGTCTGTTGGGTCTCACTTTGACAGTGTGGAATGGCTGGGGTCACTTTACCATGAGTCACAGAAACTATCCATGAAGGAAGTCAGGGACGAGTAGCTGTTAGTGCACTTGCAGCCCTGACCTGCCTGCCTGGGGCTAGCGCTGATGTGGCTTTTTTCACATGATGCAGAAACAGGCAAAGCACAGGGACTAAGGCCTCTCTCCCCTTCAGAGTGTCAGTGTATATAAATGTCGTCTCTACATTAACCAGCAAGGCAGCTCACACAGGGCATGAAAGTGAATACCGAGCTTCTATGCTGCCTGAAACACAGATGACTCCTTATTGTGAGCAAATGCTGCAGTGACACTTAGCACAGGTTATGTCTACTCCCCGTAGCACACAGCATGCATTCTGCACAGCAATGCTGGTGCAGAATTTTCCCTGCTGCCTGTTCTTTTATTTGCAATGGCAGGGGAAAAAGGATACTGCCTACACATAAGTACAAAGCATAAGGAATTATACAGCAATCTTTTGCCTCATTTGTTTCTGTTGTGATCACAACATTTAATTTAATGCATGCTTGAGTGCGTACAATGGGTTTGGTAAAGTTGAACCCTGTCAGATCTGGAACAACACCCTTTCCACAAATTACTCCTAGGAAAAAGGAAAGTGATACCTAAGTGACTCACATGGCAATTTAGATTCCATGAGAACCACAAAAAAAGAACTTCTAAATAGTTGACAGAATTGTACAAAATAGGCTCTAATTGTTTTTAAAATTTCTCTTTTAAATTGCCTTGCAGTATACTTTCAGCTTGAGTCCACAGTTTGAAGTCATAACACTGCGGACTCATGAATTTGTTAAACAAAGCTTTATTTTTTTACTTGGTGCATTTTCAGAACTAACGTATTTTACTTCAACACACCACACGCTCACATGTACGGGACACAAAGAGGGCCCATCTGGGACTGGTGAGGGAAGCAGGAAAGGGACTGGAAAGGGAAGCAGGACAGCTGAAATATTTTAATTCTATGAAAACATTAAATAACCTCATACTTCCATTTTTCTTTCATTGCCACAGCATGGTTTATTATGGAAAGGAGAGAGAATATAGAGAACGGGAGCTGTGCTTTGGTCTGCTATTCCTATTGCCTGTGTATACAGTTTATAAATAGATCCGTTACAGGAATACCTGTAAAAAGAAAAGTTCCAAGCCATTAACTTAGATGCACATCAGTTGCAATGTAGTACCACAAGGATTCTATGTCCTTTCCAAAGTCACATTTGTCAGACTGATGTTTCTATTCCCTTGCACAGCACACATGCTCTGTAGGTCTCTCAAACATTAACCCTCATTACTCTGAGGATGTATCCTGCCCTTCTTCAGTGTCTAGGCAGAAAGAACCTTCATTCTCAGCAGCAGGAAAAAACATTCTTTCCAGGCAAGTCACTGAGTGACTTCATTCATATATCTGATTCATCGACTCAACGTAGACAGCTACGTCTTCATTAGTATCTCTATACTCTTCCACAGGCAAGAGAGGTAAACTGATATCAGTTAGAAAGCGATCCAGACTTCCGGCGTGGGCACTTCAATCCCAGACCTTTATGTCAATTTAACTTTAAGGATACCTAACTACATTTTAAAAATCTGTATTAACCACGCAGACCAATTTAAGACTGCCAGCAGAAGGGTGTTACAGTAATCAAACTCCTTGAGATTAAAAACAAGTTCCATGGAATGATGTATTTGTACAACTGTATCTGACCACTTAAACTGGTACAATTTTGGTGTGTAGATTCTCCTTGAAGCTCATCATCTGTTAGGTTATAAAGCTATTTGCTTTTCAACCAAATTAGATATGTAAGAGGCTTTACACTATAAAAAGAAGGTTTTTTTTCCATAAAAGTCATCTCTTCCTAATATTGATTAAAAAACCCCCACCCAGATGAATAGGGGTGTATTTAGCATCAAAGGCTAACGCTGGAAAAAACCATCCTTCCTAGTAGCATGTTTTTTGTCTATCTTAAATGCTTTTCTCTAACCTTACAATTTCTCTCAAGACAAAGTGACCAAAACATCTCTGTACAGGTTTTTCTCTGGCATATATACCCACAGGATCTTTTCATTTATCTTTGTTGTTCGTGTTTTGGTTTCACACATATATCTGATGCTTCTCTTCCAAGTACTTAGGATCCACCAGTACAATTCCAAATTATGAATTACCTCACCTCTTGATAGATATCTGTGTTTTGGGTGCAGGTTGTTCTTGTTTCAGTCACCTGATTCCATAAGGAATGTAAGTATATCTTACACTTATATATACTGACTCCTGAAAATTATACTCACTAACTTCAATGGATGTGCAAAGCACAAGAAAATAAATATATGTGTATATTTTTTTCCAATTTTTAGTAGGAATCATGTGAATACTGTTGCCTCTACTTCTCTAAAATGGCTGGTTTTATAGAAATTCTCCTGGAGAGATTGTACATAGGTTGCGGGAAGTCTCCCTGTGATAAATGTAAGGGTGAATTCTGGCTACATAGAGAATCCAGTTAGCAGAAAATGAGT
>WYDI02022876.1:0-12123 GCA_009867235.2 Psittacus erithacus
GGTGGTAGCAGCAGTGGTTTGTGTTATGCCTTAGTTACTGGACTGTTCTTATCTCAACCTGTGGGAGTTATATTCTTGCCATTCTCCTCCCCATCCCTCCGGGAGCAGGGGGAGGGAGACGGGGGGAGAGTGACCAAGTGGATGTGCGGTTCTGAGTAACCAGCCTGGCTTAAACCACAACAGGCTGCTACATCCCATCTTGACAGAAACAACTAGTTCTTTCCAAAAGGGAAGGTGAGTATGCCTGAGGCAATAATTTACTCTAGAGTTTATATCCTGGGTAAAGAGACAGACCATGCCAGACCATCCAGGCAGTAACAGGGTGTGGACAAAGCTGGTTAATAAAAGCTGGTGCTATTATTAACCCCAAATAATGTGAACACAAGCTGTTTCTTTAGCTGGTCTCTATGCTTTGGCACAAGCAGTGTGTCACAAATAATAGGATTCAGGAGCAGATGAGAACACCATCAAGACCCAAAACCTAGTGAAATGCTGGAAAGTTGGGTACAGCTTGGAGGTCCTAACACTATTTGAGCAGCTATGTGTTACAGAAGATGTTAAATTACGGCAAAGTAAATTGCTGTGCACCATCCCCATCAGCAGATGTCAGTGAACAGCTGAGTTTTTAATGCCAGCAGAATAACCTGGCAAACTTCTCTTTGTTCAGGGCCCAAAATACATTACAGCAGGTCGACCTCTGGGTTAGACCAGTAAATATTTTTATATACTAATTATTTTTACTGAACCTGTTGTTATGCCTTCATAGACTAAAGCTGTATGTTTAATAATAGAACACACAATAATTTTAAAATTAGATTACCTGTTCTACACCAGTCATGTTACAATTGTCTATTATGGAAGTCTACAACTTCAGTTATCTTCTGCTTTGCTATCTTTACATCACTTCTTTGTACCACTCTAGTTAAAAGTCAATATACAACAGCAAGTTACATATTTTTGTTTTTAAAAATAAGCAGGCAATTAGAAAACATTCCAAATTTAGTAACTGTATTTATAAATAATATTACTTATTTAAAAGCTTTTAACATTATTCCTTGCCTATGATGCTCATTTTCTGTACCACTCCTGAAATAAACAGGCATAATCCTGCGAACTACGGCTGCTTTTAATCCTGTCAATCCTCTTTCTCTGATTGCCAATTTCCTCAGTGATTCATCGTGTTTGCTGACACTCTCATGATCATGAAGAAACTGCTAACCTATATATTTGGTGTAATGTAATGAGTCTCAGACAAATCTGGCCATAGCAAATTAAGGTCAGTTGCAGTTTTTATATTCACATTCAAACTACTCATCACTTAATAAGAATACACTTTGGTGTGGTGACCTGTCATGAAATCCCAGGTGGATGTTCCAGAGCAGCTTATCTGGAGTCCATTTGTGTGAAGCAGGGTTTACCCATTAGGAACAGAACTGCACAGCTATCAAGATACATCCAGATGTTTAACCTAAGAGTCATTTGGAAGAGGTACACTACAAAAAATAACTTAGAAAGGAAAGGTTAAAATAACGATTTATGGCAGACTAAATGGAAGATGGCTTTTAGTCATGAGTAAGAGCAAAATGCATAGGGAGTAGCTACTAATTTGGGTGGGGAGATGGAGATAACTAATAGGGAGGAAACCGAAAGGTAGGTAGGAGGCAGGCTAAATGGAGAAGGAAATAGATCAAACAAGTACCTAGCACCTTTAAAAAACAGTATCATAGAGCACATGTTAAGCTGTAACTGTCACTGTAAAGGGCATACTAAATCCATTTCACAGATCAGGAGACCAAAGCTTACAGGTATGAAGAGGTCTGAGATGGCTTCAGTCATTTGTTTACATGAACACAAGAAAGGAAATGTGAACTGGAGGACAGTGACTTTCTTACATGCTCCACATGGTAAAACCAAGTTAGTTAAGTTGCACTATGGAGTCTAATTGTGCTACTAAATTACCTAGATAAATAGTGACACATGACATTCAGGTAAGTCATTAGCTCCAACTGTGCTGACACTTTTGCCTTGATTAGTGTTTGGTTTGAAACCTGCCCACTTCCGCTGATAAACAGTTCATGTGACCTTGATGAGTTTTACATTCTTAGTGTGCAAAGAGGTCTGCTGCCATAGCTACATAAGCCTTCAAAACCCAACAGGCTAAGCCTGGGAAAAACCAGCAAATATTTCTTTGAATATGTACTGTTATAATACTTTGCCCCATCACTATTATAGCCATTACAAATAGGCTGAAAAATGAAGAATGGATTCTAGAGGTGACTAACATCTTGCATAAAGAGAGGCTCGCTGATGAGAAAATGGGAAGAATTGACTCAATTTTTCTCATTCTGGACTCACCAACTAATACATTAAATAAATCAGTTTTCGGCAACACTGAATTCAAGGAATAAAGTATCAGTTTTGTGAGCTATGAGCTGCCTGTTTGATAACAATAAAGAACCATATGTGTATCCATAGGGCACCTTACAATGCCAAATGCCAAGCTCTGTTCATTTTCTCCAGTTTAGTGCAATCTCTTCAACCTTTCTCAGCTAATGCAAGGCTGTTCTTACCTATGGACAGGCAAAGACACTGTGGAAGCTGGGGTTTTGCAATGAGCTTGCTGAAAGAATAGAATGGATGTAGCAAAGCACATCAGCAAACACTTACAGTTTAAAGAACTACTACTAGTAGCTTTGTATCTGGGATGGATATCTATCTACTGCCAGAAAGAGAAGCCTTTCTGTTTGCAAAGACATGAGGTACTCACTTTATGGAATGGACTGAAGGGAGATAAAACATTTATTTCTGACAATTTACCATGTTAAAACCAATTAAAAAAGCCCACCAAAAGCCCCACTGACTTAGAAATGTGCCAGACTGAGAGTGATCATAGATATCTCTACCCCTCTATCAATAGGAACAGTCTGACCAGCCTGGAAAGAATCTCAGAATAAGCATCAGTACAAAAGTGACACGCAGCCACAGGAGTATGGGAGTCGCAGGAGCATTTTGGAACATAAGGCACTGAGGATCATAAAACATTTGTGCATATGAGCATCCCAGAAGGACTGAGAAGCTCTAAGATCATGAGATTTGCTTGATTATGGAAAAACATGGAAACTGGACAGTGAAGAAGGGCTGAAGAGCTGATTTAGAAGACAGAATATGCTCTGATGGGGCATACTCAGAGTATGGTCTAAGAGTAAAATATTAGGATATTAAGAGATTAAAACTAAAACATGAAGAAATTATCCTGAAACATTCCTTAACAAACATTGCTTTAACAACAGAAGGGCTACAATGCATAACAGAAAGATTTTTGTTCAGATTGGCACAACTGTACAACAGATTCTTCCTGAAGGCAACTGCAGGAGCATGACATCAAAAAGCAAATAAAAAAACCCCACAAACTGTCCCCTTCTCAATTTATTTTTAAAATAATAAAGGCAGTCAAGAACTACTCCTTACACTCTATCAGATCCATCACAGTTTCAAAACAGAGGTGGCATCTCTCAGGTGTTTTGGTTTTGATTAATGGTGTTTAATTATTGACTCACTGAATACTGTGAAGAAAAGACTCCCACCAGTACAGTGTCAGCAACAGCTTATCCAGCTCCAGCAGATACACATGTCCCCGTGGCATGAGGCTTTCATAATCTGAACTGCTCTACCCCAATATCAGGTATTTCATTAATTGTTGTTGGTTGTTCTTAAGAGTGTCATTTACTGCCACTGCAATAAGAAGTGCCTCTGTGAGTTTACTATTCTTGATCACAGATTCTTTTGGAAGCATGGAATTTTCCTTCTCTGAGGATTCAAATATAAAAGATCATTGGGAATGCTGAAATACAATATTCAGAGCTGCTCCATGTGGCAATTCATTTCAGGATATTTTGATGATGGCACAGACATCAGAAATAAGCTTTTAGTAAGAACTGTGTTCTACTGTTTGGAAACCCAAATAATCAAACCCCATGGGCTATGTTGTATCATCACACTACACAGAGATTATTTACAGAACACCTAACTAAAAACATTAGCAGATGACCCTGCTGTGCCGCAGGAAGAGTCCTATGGTTAGATGCTGATAAGCTGAGGCCAGAATGAGCACTGACCAGGCATACCAGGTTTTGGCTTCAACTCTCTGCAGTCTGAAGCTTGTAACACACAGGATCACTTTGTGCTCCACAGAAGGGGAAAGGCAGCCCCAGATCAGCCAACCTCAGCAAAGAAAAAGCCCTTACTGTGAACAACTGATGATTTGGCTATATCACAAACTTTGGTGTAAATTTAAGTTGCTTTATCCCACACATTGTTATTTCCACAAGCTACAAGTGTGCAAATCAGCTGTCAGGATTGCTTTGTTTTAAACACTTGCCAATGAAGCTAAGGACTAAAGCAGTTTTCAGACTGGATTTCCACTTTAAAAGACAGGTCAGGAAAAAGTCTTGGGATCTGTAACTTTAAAATTGTGTGGAAAATGAAATACCGGTGAGAAGAACAGAAGCCATAGAAATTATTTCACCACAAACTGCCATCAACTTCAATCAGCCCTCAGTAATACACATGTATTCATCATGACTCTACACTGAGTAACAAAGAATTGCAATATCAAATTCTGAGAGTTTAATTGATGAGAAGCTTTTACCAGAAACAGTCTCCAAACACACCACTCTGTGTCTGAAGAGACCTTACTGTACGTTAAGACACACATTCATGCTTTAATTTTGGTTTAAATGAGTACCTGGCCTCACTGTATAACCTGTGATGTGTGCGCTACATTATGTTAGCTGCACAAGATGTTTTAGGCACAGATATCACTCTTCACACTGGAGTAGGAGTACAAGTAAAATCAGTGATAGACAGTGCAAGTCTTAATGTACAGTATAAAACAAAGTTTATTAAAAAAATATAATTTTTAATGAATATTTTTCTTCCCAGAGAAGTACGCACCTTGATGACAACTGCAAGTAGCCCCACATCACTGCAGTTCAACACTACAACAGGAATGTCCATCCATAATGAACCCACAACAAAACAAACATAGACCACCTTCAAATAAAGACTCCTCTGAATAATCATTTCTCATTGCTAGTGAAGAGCTCACGGTACAAGTCAATTCCATATACTCTGAACTCCACCATTTGTAAAGGGTAAACTGTCCCCTTGCCCTTTTTTTAAGTATAATGACTTGTTGCCAGTAATATCATTAGCAAAAGAAGGGTGGAGAAAGGATGTTGCAACATTAATAAACTTTTCATTTCTGCTTATGAAGTGGGTGCTTAGTCTCCTGTGAAGACACGTCAGAACCACTTGAAAACAAGGCTTAAGGCAGCACAGGGTTTTCTTAGCATCCACATCTACTGAAGTGAAATGGCATCTGTTTATGTGACTTTAGCAACATTAGGGATGGTTTTCATCTCTCCTGTTGTAGTACCAGCATTGTTTTTCTGGGGGGTATTTTATGATCTTTTCAGCTCAGAAGTGCCGCTCGGAATTGACCAACCTCTAAAGCTGCGGTTTTATCATTCAGTGATGATTGCAATCATGATCTTGGTAAGTGAACTTTCTTAAAACTGAGTATTTTGCTTTTATTTTGATAGGATAGTTTGGAGCTGGAAGATAATGGCTTAAGAGAGAAAAGAAGCAGCAATTCACCTCCCTGAAACCTGTAAGCATAGTTGTATGAACCAAATTATATTATCTCATAAAACTGGTATGACTAAAAAGCTTACTTAGATTTTTCAGTGCATCTGTCAAATTGCAGCCACTTTATATTGGAAAATCATTTCACATGAAAATTAAAACCCCCCAACTGTATGTATACTGTACCTAGTGAACTGCATGTACATATAACGATGCTGTCTATCAGTGGCAAGCCAACATTGCTCCTCTTCTTCCGAGTTCTTTCTTTTCAACAGGGAAAGTTTTTGCAGAAGCTGGGAATCTGCAGTGACATAAGCGTCATGCGAATTGTGCTCAATGGAATACCACCAAGGAGAGATTCAACACTTCTTATCAAAGACATCAAAGTAGATGAGGTACCATTGAGGATTTATCAGCCCAAATGGCCACCTACTGGCAAAAGAAGAGGAATACTGTATTTTCATGGAGGCGCTGGCACATTTGGAAGCATTAGTAAGAAAAGAGCAAGTTTTATTTTTAAAATCAAATCCAAACCTTTACATTTTTACCTTCAGACACTGTCAATATCTCACCCGCTCTTCCTCCTGACAACAGCCTTTGCAATCTCACTACTAACTGCCTTGCAGAATTAATAGCCTAGTGCACAGTTAAGAGGACCCACATTTCTACTTCCTTTGGGCTACAGGCTAAGCTGGTGAAAGCAGATCTGAGGCTTCTAAATCCAGAACTGTGTTCCAGAACCCCCTGGGTCAGCTGTCAGCTAACAGCTGAGGAACTCCGCTACTCCTCCTGCTGACATTCACACAGATAGAGTTTGCTGGCACAGAGGAAGAGAGACCTTTGAAACAAAACTCATAGGCCACTGAGTGGGAAGCTGAGCTTACAGGATGTTCTTGTAACTTAACTAATGACTAGCTGAAAGATACAGCAGCAGTCCTGGAGAGCGGGTTTCAATCAGGTCTACTTCCCTGCTCCTCTGTTCTCCATCTTTGCCAGAAATGTAACCCAAAATCCTTTTAGGCTGATACACAAATGAGCCCAGATTTATTTTCAGGAATTATTACATCATGAAACTGGCAATACTGTTGCTAAAAAGAATACATTATGGCTTAATTCTCTGGAGCAATGCTTTGGTTACTTCCCAAGGACAAACTTTTAGGTTTCCATCTCAACTGGACTAAAGCACTTAAAAGTCTGCATAGGGCCTCAAAATGCAGAATTCAAATATGCTTCTGTGCTCAGCACTCATCTTTTGTATAGAAACACTACGAAACTGTTTCTCAACTTGTAGTCTATGCATCAAAGGAAAGTCTAAAAGGTACAACATTGTCCAAGAAAGAATTTAAAGAATATTAAAAAATAATGTGTATATATATTCCCATTCATTCAAACAAGGAACCAAAATCAAGGACAATATAAATAATAAATAAGCATCAAAAATAGAACCAATCTGGAGAAGACTGATCCTTGTGGTAACACTGCACAGAATACTTTAGACAACTCTTGGATTGTCTCAGTTGCCGCTTTCAGCCTCCTCCTATCTATTCTGGATCTCCTCCTGAGCAGCCAAGTTAGTGTGTGCTTTGTCTGGAAGCCAAAGCACCTAACACAGAAATGTAGACTTCATTCCAGGGGTCAGACAGGGAAGCTTGTGGGGTTTGAATCCTTTACTGTTTCACACGGTAAGTCTCCACTGCACTCCAGGCAGACTCCAGTTATCTGCAAATGAGTTTGAGAGTCTACCAAGTTTTGCTTAGCATTATTATGCAGAAATAATAATGTAAGTTCCAGGAACTGAGGTTCCATTCTGCACTGTGCAGAAATAAGCTACCATTGTTTTATTTCAGAGCATGTTAGTCTGGGTAGAGTGTTAGGCTGGCATTACCTGTGATGCTTCTAGTTCTAGAGCTACTTTGGGTGGCGGGGAGGACTCAAGATAAGCAGCTGTGATCTAAGTGAAAGGTGAATTCCTTTCAGTGGCAGAAAAAACCCCACACCATAGTTGTAGTTGCCATAGCGTGGTGACATAGTTGTTGTTGTTGCTCACATGCCATTAAGATAATACCCACACTGATACACTGATTGTAGAATGTGACCTTTCACCTAAATTCACACTGGCACTTGGTGACAGGAGAGCAACTAACATCATGTCTTCTTCCCTGTGAGGGTGCTGAGGCGCTGGCACAGGGTGCCCAGAGAAGCTGTGACTGCCCCATCCCTGGCAGTGCTCAAGGCCAGGTTGGACACAGGGGCTTGGAGCAAGCTGCTCTAGTGGAAGGTGTCCCTGCCCATGGCAGGGGATTGGAACTGGATGAGCTTTAAGGCCCCTTTCAGCCCAAACTATTCTGGGATTCTATGATTCTATGTCAAGCTTTTTAAAGGTCTTGGGGAATTTGTATCCTAGTAAGTCTGAAGTCTGCAACTAGCAAATTAGCAAAAGCTACAATGAAGAACAAAATCAGTGGACAGGTAAATATGACTTACACCTTAAAATCCATACAAATGGAAGTCATGCTTCACAAATCAATTTAAGCTTTTTTAAATGAGTCAGCAAATACATCAATAAAGGAGACTGAGTTGATAAAACCTACTTTGATTTCCAAAACAGCCTCTTAAAGAGGCTATACACCCATGACACAAGAGGGAAGGTCTTTCATTTAGATAAAAACTGATTAAAAGAGAGAAAAAAGATGAGTTCTGGGAGGTTCTTGTGAGATTCCCATAAGGAGATCTGTGCTGGGGTCAGTGCTAATCAATTTAGTCAGAAAACAGACGCTGAAAGCTGATACAAAGTCCTTTGGGGTAGTAAATGGATGGCTGAAAACCAGCAGAGTGCCTTTATGATGGCAAAGGATTAGACAATAAAATGACAGGTGAAATGGTGTGTAGAGAAGTTGGACATGACCACAGCATCCTACCTTTATAAATAAACCAATGGGCTAAAAGCAGTCTTCTCCCTTGCAGGAAGATGATCTTGGTATTATGGTAGAAAATTGCCTGAAAATGTTGCATTAGAGCCCAGCATCAGTCAGAAAGCAAATAAAATGCAAGGAATTATTATTTGGAAAGGACAAAACTGGGAACTTCCTTATACCACTGTAATAAATCCATTGTGCATATAAATATAGAATAGTGCTTATAGCTCTGGTTCACATATTTCAAATAAGATACAGCAGTAGCAAAAGAGTAAAGTGCTGCTGTACAGAGAATGAGTAGACTATGACCCTTCAGGCTTAGACAGATAAAGACAGGTGCACTAAATGTCTACAAACCATGAGACGGAAGAGAACTTAAACAGGGAAAAATTATCACCATTTCATACAGCACAGAAGTGAATGTCAGCAAATGGAAGCAGTGAAATCCAGGCACAAAGTGAGCAAATAGAAATGCTTCTTTACACCTTTGTAAGCAAACTATGGAATTCTTCACTGCACATAGTTATTAATGTTAAAATCATGGCTTCAGGAAGTGGTTCAAGTAATTCAGGGAAGAAACATTAACCAAGGGCATTTAATATGAAGACACAGTTTTTGTCTCAGAGGAGTGCCCTGAGCCTCAGCTTCTTGTATGCTTCTTATTACTTATAGATGCTTGCCCTCAGGTTGTGCTTCTCCTTAGAGAGCAAAATCTGAGATGTGGTATCATCCTAGACAGACATCTGTTTGTCCTAGTACAACCATTCTTATGTGCTTATATTATGCCCTAACAGCCACCAATCAATAACCAAAAAATACATTAACAGGTAAAGACCACAGCAAAAATTACTCATGGGTCTCACATTGCAGTGCCTTCCATAAAGCTTATGTTCAAGGATCTAAATTTCCATTTCAAAAGGATATTTGATTTTTAACTGTCATTTCTGATTAACTTTCTCTTCAGGAGCCTATGAAAGAATATGCTGCTATATGGCCAAAAAATGCAAATCAGTGGTTGTGTCTGTGGGGTAAGTGCTACTTTTACATCAAAGTATTTACAATAACACAGTGTACAGCCGAAACCTATCTGAAACCTATACTGAAAACATTTACTACTGTAAACTGTACTCCCTAATTCTTCACTTTAGCCTTTCATTTCATTGAGAAATGTGCTTATAGGACCAGTATTTGAAAATAGCTGTAATACCATTAGTTTGTCTTTCCAGTCTACACTGGTTAAAATTAAAATTAAATTGCATTTTTATACTCACTTTGACAATAACCACAGTATCTTTGACATTCCAGTTATCGTTTGGCTCCTGAACACCCATACCCAGGGCAGTATTTCGATTGCCTCAATGCCACCTTGTATTTTATGAGGAATTTAGAGGAGTATCATGTGGATCCTGCTCTCATCATCCTTAGTGGTGACAGTTGTGGAGCCAATTTTGCTACAGTTATTTGCCAAATATTGCTGAATAAAAGAGATCTCCCAAAAGTACGTGCTCAGGTTTTACTTTACCCAGGACTGCAGGGCCTGGATTTTCACTTGCCTTCCTACCAGCAGAATGCTTCAGTGCCCCTGTTGTTTCGGAAGTTAGTTGTCTACTTTTGCTTTCGCTATCTTAATAAAGACACATCAGTTTTGGAAGATGTTCTCCAAAACTGCCATGTTCCTGAGAGTATGAAACAGAAGTATAAGAAATGGGTAAGTGCTGATATTATTCCTGACAAATTCAAGATGAGAGACTACATACCGCAGAAACCCACCTCATACAAACCTGAAGTCCATGAAGCAGTCAAAGAAATTTTAGCAATAACATTTTCCCCACTCTTAGCTGAAGATTCCATTATTCGTCAGCTCCCGGAATGCTACATCTTGACCTGTGAGTTTGATGTGCTCAGGGATGATGGGCTGTTATACAAGAAGCGCTTAGAGGACAATGGTGTTCAAGTAACCTGGTGTCATTCTGAGAGTGGTTTCCATGGAATTTTGGCCTTTTTTGGCTATGGGATTTTTTCATTTTTAACTGGGAAAAAGATAATGGATAGTACTGTGAATTTTATAAACAGCTTATAGAAGTGTTTTTCAGAACAAAGATGCAAATCTTACTTCATCCTTGGTGAATTTACACTTGGCAAAGAATGTAAACACTTTTGATACTGGATTTTGACTGCATTTTCTACTTTCTAATTTCTGCTTCTTCAGTGGCTCTCAAACAAACGTAAAGATTATTAAAGCATCACCGCTCCAGAAACCATGATTAGAAAACCCCACCATTAAGATCAAGATGCAGAAGTAGGCACTTGGCACATACTGTTTCACTTCAACTCTAGCAATTGTAGTGTCTTCGCATGCCTGGCAGTCTTTCAAGACAAGCAGCAAGAACACCTCTTCCTAAGGAATGCTGAAGACAACAACCAGGGTCTACTCTGGCCCTTGTGAATGACAGAATACGTTCAGGGTATCAGATGGAGACCCCAATGATTCAGGTTCTGTGAAGTCTTATGTCTGGTAGTGAAATTGCAGCTATGCATTTTAAATCCTAGGGTTAGTTTGAACAGACTACACTGTTCTTGAAAGTTTCTCTCTTCAGGAGAAGCGTAGTCAGAAGAAAGGCTTCTGTCTGAAGTGGAAGTCCTGAACTGGAACTAGTATGTGGTTGATTCTGTTTGAAATATGAGAAATGATGTTTCATTTTGGAACTTGATTCTTGAACTGGAATCCCTAAACTGTAATGAGTGTGTACATGTTACAGAAGAGCAAAGGTGAGACTTGGTTTCCTTTCTATACTTTTTTTCTCATAAGAATATGCTCAAGAGGACCTTTTATGTTACCTGTAACGCTATGTTTGTTGAAAAAGCTCTAAAGATCACAGAGGTAAGAGAGTAGAAAAGCACATTATATTCTCTTATCACTGTAATAGTGTGGCAATTGTGATGCTTTCAGTACAAAAAAAATAAAAGCTAGCATTTCAAGTACTTCTATTACAAGAGCAAGTTACATCTGCTAAACACATACTCACTGATAAACCTAAATGAACACCTTCTGGTGAGAGGAACAATGCAACACTGGCAGACAGAGGCCACACTCTTGCTAATCCTACAAAATTTCATTTTTTAGAAAGTTTTCTGACTCAAATGACGTGGTACTTCCCCCATCGCTTACAACTTAACATAAAAAAACCCCAACAACAAATTATAACATGGCTTCTTAATGAAGTGACATTTTTACCTTTCATTTCCCTGAGAATCTGCAATTTCAACAATGTTCTGACTTCCCAGTTGTTTGAGGAATTGCAGACTCAGATTCACAATTAGTATCTCAAGCGTCATTCGAGCTACAGCATCTCTGCAGTAGCATGATCCCATTCTACATTTGCACAACCCATCTCTACATTAGCAGAACCTATCTCTACCTTAGCACAATCCTATTCTACATTAGCACAAGCCACCTCTATGTTTGCACAACCCATCTCTACATCAGCACAATCCTATTCTACATTAGCACAAGCCACCTCTATGTTTGCACAACCCATCTCTACATCAGCACAATCCTATT
>WYDI02022878.1:0-12168 GCA_009867235.2 Psittacus erithacus
ACATTCTAAGCAGTAGCTACAAACATGGGTATTATCAGTACTGTTCTCAGGCTGAAAGTTAGAAACACAACGCCGCATCAGCCACTAAGAAGGAGAAAAAATGACTGCTACTGCTGAACCCATGACAGTCTATAGGAAGGTGATGGATGGAGACATTTGGCTTCACCTGGATAAGGATTGCCTAGATATAGGGTTAAAGTTGGTGTTATGGTAAAGACAGAGACAAAGCTTCTGCTGGCTGAGAGTGAGAAGGATCCTCAAAAGAAGTCTGAAGGTTGCCAGAAAGAATTCTTCTTGGAGAAGTTTGTTTTCTGGGCCTCCAATGCAGACCTGTGATAAAGGCCCAGCCCATGGTGTGCTTTCAGAGTTAGGGTTAGGAGACAGACAAAGCCTACAGCCCCTGCTGAAATGCAGTTGGAAAGGAAGGTGTAGACTGCAGATCTTGCAGAATGCCCCTTCTCCTATGAGCTGCCTGGCTTCACTGTACTCACTCTGGAAACAGCAATCATTTTCTCCTCTCTTTCCTCCCTCTTCTTGGAGCCAGTCTTACACATCCTCAGTGTGTCCTGGGCTGCCAGAGCACAAGGTATAGGGTGATGGCTGCTGTTACTCCTTGTAGCAGTTCACAGCCCCACCGTTGTCCCCTAGATAACTCCAATTATCCTTTTGCAAGAACAGTAAGGATGGAAAGCACTAGGGAGAAACAGGGATAGAACATCCTGTCTTTCTTTCTGCTATTAAGACAGTTTCTACTTGTCTAATTTGTCTATTCCCTGAGACAGCTCCCTTCTAGTCAACAGTTCAGAATAAAAAGTAAAATGTAGAAATAAGTAAGCTTGTTTTAAATCAGACTTAGGAAGAAGTCTGACCATGGGAGTAAGGAGTCCCTGTAGGCTATTTTTTTTTCTGTGTCTCAGATACCTGCTCTGTCTGAAAGAATACAGCATTTAAATGAACATTTTTTATACATATTCACTTCTGTTTTTTCAAGCAGTGACCCATACTTAGTTGTGATAATACTTACCCCAGGTCTCTTTGCAATCTTAATTTAAAGCACAATTTATAAGGTGATTATGGCAGCTGAAGGTTCAAATTCATATTTGATCACAATTAATTCACAAAGTAGGTGCATCACCTCCTCTAGCTCTGATATGATGTGGTTTATGCCATCAATATGTATCTGAGATTATATTGCAAAGTATAGGAAAGTTATTTTTCACCTCAACTGGCACTATAATCAGTTGGAAAACCAACCAAGAGCACTTCCAGCATACGGAAGCATTATTAGAATGATTATCAAAGTATGGCCTGAAGTTACAGAGCTCTAAGTAAAATTTTTAGTTCAGCCAGGCAATCTATTTAAGTTCCTGTACGGATGCTGAAGGTACTTACTTATTCTACCTCAGATAAGTAGGATGCAATAATATAGGATCCTGCACCAATAAATGTTGAAATAATTTTTTGCTTTTTTAACATAAAATACTACATTTGTAGCAGCTCCGGGTCTGTTGTTGTCAGTGTTCCAACAATGTGTCTACCTAAAATTGCAAGAAAAGATTGTTTCAAACAGTTTTAAATTGCTATCAGGTTGACTAAACAGCAAATGATATTCCTGAAAATATTAGTGCTGATGACCCAGGTTATCCAAGGTGCTTAATTTTTGTTCATTCTACCCGTGGAAGAATTCCTTTATGTGGGTCGGCTAGTTACATTTGGCCTACTGTGCAGGTGGGTAAGGCTGAAGAAGAGCAAGGAGTCCTGTTCTCAGACAGTATTTACTTTGCCATCTCTCATTTGGGGAGATGGCATTGAGACATTTCCTACTTCTGTTTTGAGGCATTATTACTGATAGGACTGCTGGATTCTCAGAGATGAGGAGGAGCGGGTTTAAATGACAATGATACGGTGGTAGTGATGTTGCAAAACTCCATCAGTATCTCAAAAGAAGTCTAGCTCAGAAGTTGTCTTGATATGTCTATCAGACTATTTCCCACCTAAAAGTAAAAGAATGCTACACTGGGAACTTTTAAAAAGCAGGGCTATTTCTATAAAGGCTGTTAATTAATAGAAAACATAAGCATATTATTAATTAGGTGTCTTCCCAGTAGCAGAATAGCTCTGAAGTGGAATCTGAATCTCCTATTCCAAGTGATAATACTTTAGCTATATGGACCTTCTCAGTTTCTAAGACTGTAGTTCAGGGTGTTATGGTCCCATTCACAATAATGCCTTGCTTTCTAAGAATGGTTTGGTTTTCTTTTCTGCAGAGTATCTGAATTACATTGCTAGTCTTTTAAGCCAGGGATGTTGGGTTGGATTCTAGATTAATTTAACTGAAGCAAGAACAGAGTATGAAAATCAAAATTAACAGAAATAACCTAAGTGGCTGGATAGTCATTTTGACAGACAGGTTGAAAACACCACCACTAATTACAAGAAATAAAAGATGAGCTGCTATTTTTCCCCTTTTTATGCACTACCTTCGTAACTCCTCCAGGAGAGTGCTGTGGAGTTTAAAATGACAAATGGACAGAACCACAGTACAATTTTGTACTTTACCCAAAAGACAGTATAGTCAGCAGCACAAAGCTCTGACTTATCTTACAAGAGAGATTGACTGCACATTGCCTGAAGAAAGAATGCCATACGCTTTGTCACTGGCAGTAGTTTCTATTGCTTCTAAATGTTCCTGACCATCTTTCCAGGCCAAAACAGAGCTACCTCAGGTCTGTCTGACCAGGTAACGGAGTGCTATGATATATGAACCATTTGTGATTTATGAACCATTTCAAAGTAGGATGGCCCAGTCTGTCAGAGAGTGTTGCTGTTATCCTTCGTCATAGAACCAGTTGCCAGTGCTAGTAGTGGTTTTGTTCAGCCAAAAAAGCACCTGGGAAGTCCTGAACTACAATGTAGTCTGAGATGAGAGGACATGAGTACTGCACAGTACTTCATGATGTTCAGAAGTTTTCATTTATACTGTGTTGCATTTTGATGTCTGGCTTTGGACCCTGCTATGACATGGGTTAGTTAAACTGCTTTTATGTGGCACTTTCAGCACATTCTGCCCTAAGGCTGACTCATGCATATGTCAGTCAAGTGTACAGCCTACATGCAATTAAACTACATGTACATGTACTACAAATCCACACAGTCAACCAGCCTTTCAAGAATCTATTCTGTATAACTTGTTCCAGGGCTCCTCTGTCATTATAGTCAGAAGTTTACCTAACATCCTGTATCACGTTTATTATATGGGGTTCTTAAGTAGTGCTGCAGTAAACCACCAGGTGGTAAACATTTTTTTTCCTTGACTGCAGCTCCCTTAGAACACTCCTGTTGGGCAGATGTGCAGAGAAGTCACATAACCCAGCTGTGAGCGGCCCAGAACTCTTTTGCAACTAAACTCTTCACTTCTAAGGTTTATCACCTTGCACCTACAAACACTAGGTTTCTTACACGTGCTACCATCAACATCTTAGTTTGTCCTAAAGGACAATAGATTTCTTAGGTTTTCCTTCACAAAGCATGTGTGGGAAAATGGAGGGGATCAGGCCCAGTTAGCACGGATTCATAAAGGGTAGGTTCTGCTTGACCAACCTGATCTCCTAGAATAAGGTGACTCTCCTGGTTGATGAGGGAAAGGCTGTGGACATTGTCTATTTGGACTTTAGCAAAGCATTTGGCACTGTCTCCCACAGTGTTCCCCTGGAGAAACTGGCTGCTCATGGCCTGGACAGGAGGATTCTTTGCTGGGTTAAAAACTGGCTGGATGGCAGAGCCCAAAGAGTGCTGGTAAATGGTACCACTTCTAGTTGGCTACTACTAGTAGTAGTCACTAGTGGTGTCCCTCAGGGCTCGGTGTTAGGGCCGCTGTTGTTTAATATCTTCACTGATGATCTGGATGAGGGAATTGAGTGCATTTAAGCAAATCTGTGGAGAACACCAAGTTCACTGGGAGTGTTGATCTGCTGAAGGATAGGAAGGCTCTGCAGAGGGATCTAGACAGGCTGGATCAATGGGGTGTGGCCAATGATGTAAAGTTCAACAAGGCAAAGTGCCAGGTCCTGCATTTGGGCCATAACAACCCCATGCAATGCTCCAGGCTTGGGAAAGAGTGGCTGGAAAGCTGCTTGGTGGAAAAGGACCGGGGGGTGCTGACTGATGGCTGAACATCAGCTTGTGCCCAGGCAGCCAGGAAAGCCAGCGGCATCCTGGCCTGTATCAGAATAGTGTGGCCAGCAGGGCCAGGGCAGTGATCATCCCCTGTACTCAGCACTCGTGACGCCACGCCTCAAATTCTGTGTTCATTTCTGGGCCTCTCACTACAAGAAAGACATTGAGGTGCTGGAGCAGGTCCAGAAAAGGGCAACAAAGCTAGTGAAGGGTCTGGAGAATAAGTCCTACGAGGCATGGCTGAGGGAACTGGGGTTGTTTAGTCTGGAGAAGAGAAGACTCAGGGGAGACCTTATCACTCTCTACAACTGCCTGAAAGGAGGTTATAGTGAGGTGAGTGTTGGTCTCTTCTCCCAAGTAACAAGTGATAGAACAAGAGGTAACAGCCTCAGGCTGCACCAGGGGAGGTTTAGATTGGATATTAGGAAATATTTCTTCACAGTGAGGGTGATCAGACACTGGAACAGGCTGCCCAGGAAAGTGGTAGAGTCATCATCCCTATAAGTGTTCAAAAACTGTGTATAGGAAGCCCTCAGTGACATGGTTTAGTGGTGGTCATGGCAGTCCTGGGGTAATGGTTGGACTTGATCTTAAAGGTCTTTTCCAACCCATTTGATTCTATGAGTCTATAATTCTATTACATATTAACCTGTTTGGATCTAGCCAGTTCTGGTGGGAATGTGAACAGCCAATCATCTTTAAAACAGCTTTATGCATATTGGAAGACTTACACCCTGTACAGCCACAGAATATTACTTAGTTTCAGCAAAAATCCCTACATCAGGTGTTCTTACCCATGACTAGCCACTCCTATCTGTCTGTTCAATGCTGACATATTGTTTGTATGGTTGTGCTGTGAACCAGAGTAGGAGCTGATAGAACTGAAAAAAATGTGCAAAAAAAAAACCAAACGAAAAAAAACCCACCAAAAAAACCCAAACCAAAAAGCCCCAAACCCAAACCCAAAACCTCGCACAAAAAATTAAACCAATAGCGAAGGTACAGGTGAGAGGAAACAAAGACCTGAGAAAGCTAGCACTTCTGCTAAGAAAAGGTATATTGAAAAAGAGTAAGTATATTTTCTGGATTAATTTGGTTCCTCAGGTTTTCCTCATTCTTTTCTCTGGATATAACTTTATATGGCTCTCACAATGTGGGAAGCTCAAATGACGACACAGTTCTCTAGACATGGCTTCACGAATGATGCATAGAGCAGTTTTCCTCCTGTTTCTTAAGTATCACGTGCCAGTCAATACATCCAAGAATAACTTCATTATTGTAATGCACCAGCTGATTGCTGAGTACTAAGTTTGTAACATGTAGATTCTTGTCCAGTTTCCTCTGTACTCTGCCATTTTTCACTTACTGCTTAGGCATGTATCTCTCCTAAGCAAACATTTTGACCTTTGTTTAATTTAATTTTATTGAATGCTTTTCAGGCATTCCTCAATTTGTCTAAGCTTAATTGTAACCTTCTTCTACAGAGTGTTCACAATCCATCCAAACTTTAGTCATGTGCAACTTAGTATTGGCGCTGGGTGAGGAGTTTTAATTCAGTATTTTCCCCCAGTTTTCTTCAGAAGTGAAGCACTAGCAGGTATGATGTGATTCTGTGGAACATTTCAGTTCTGACAGGGAGCTGATGGCTCCATTGAAACTTCCCCGACCAGTTTTCCATGAGTCATATACCTCCAAATGCAGAGCTCTGGCAGAAGACAATGATGCCTCTTCCCTGCTCCCTTAGAAGCGCACAGTTTACTGCCACTCTGTGAGCTCATTGGTTGGATTTAAAACTCTGTAATTATCTCCACCAAGAATAGTATTAACTTCAGAAAACCTCTTCAGCCTATCCTTTGTCTGCTGCCAGCTGCTATAGATCTGTCTGTCCCACTGAATTAAATTAGCACATCCAAAAGCAATGTCTCTGAAGTGACTGACAAAAATTCTGCCATTGCTCATAAGAGAAATAGAAAAAGGGCTAACAGCAGCCTTTGGTGACTGTATCTGCAAGACATGGAGACTGTACCAACCCTCAGCTGTTATATACTGTTATAACTTATCAAACATAAACATAATTGAGCCAAGCTAATGTTAAACCAGTTGAGAGCCTGGCCTGGAACAATTAAATATACCAAGGCTAAAGTGATTAGTCCACCACAAAACATTAATGTGGTGGTTTACTTTTACCATGGGCTGCTCAAATGCACTAAACAAGTGTAATTTTGTTCTTATTTAACCCTCGTATCTCTGTCATCTACATGACTCTTCTGTCAGACACTGTTAGGCAATAAAGGCAGCTGGGTTCAATTTCTGTGGCTGCTTGCAAAAAGTCCAACAGGAAAACAACCACTTTCAAATTTTAGTTGACAACTGTTTTAGCATCCACCTCCAGTCTTGGCAAACTATTACACTGTCTGAATCATGGTGTGTTAGCAGTACATTTGCAATTACAAGCAAAGATTTTAAACAGCAGGATTAAATCAAGGATAAATTTTATTGTGCAGAAACCAGTAAAATGTTAGCTTTAGAAACTTGAGATGAAGAGGCATGATTGCTTAGGATTCACTGTCAGTAGTGCTGGATCATGAGAGAAGGTAGCTGTTTGTGCTCTGCTAAACAATTATAATGTGAGTTAATTGTCCTTGTGGTGTGAGGTGGAGGGCTGGGCAGACCATACCCTCATCCTTAAGGCTTTGCTGCCTATTACAGTGCTGCTTCATTTTTGAATAGGAAATAAAGTGGCTTTGACTCCAGGCTGCTGACATCCAAGACTCATCTCTTTCAGGGTTACTGAATGGTATACTCCCCTCTGCAGCCCAGACCACTAGAATATTGTTCCTGAGCTTCCCCGTAGTGGCACAGTGGGATCCTTGCAGCACTCCTGCAGTTGTATGCCTCGCTAAATGTGTGTGGCTCTCAGGAAAAGCACCAGCTGCATCCTGAGTTGAAAAATTATAGCTCAAATGGGTACTGGCAACCATCCCTTTGTGATGATGCCTGTTGTGATGCTTCAACTCCTCTGAAGCTCTCTCTGAATATCTGCCAACTGCCTCAGCATACTTCACCAACTGAAGCACTGACTCCATGCACTGTGGGGTTACTTTTTTCTTTGTCTATATCTTTGTTCATGCAGATACAAAAGACATAGTCATTCAGCTTTAGAAAAAGGAGGGTTTAATTTATCCTTTTTTTACATTGTCTCATATTGAATCATAACTGATAGGTAAATGAGGCTCAGCCTCTGCCATGAAAATCTCTTGATCCCCAAATACGTGACCCCTCAAAGGGCTCCTATGTGCAGTTACCAAAGCTCTGAGGATCTTAAAAGTTTTATAGCAAAAACAATTTAATTTTTCTAGAGAGTTAGCTTTGGAAAGCAACCAGCTGCTTGGCATGCAAAGGTTGACTTAAGTGGATCTAACCAGGGATTCCACAGATGTAGAAGAGACATGAAGAAGGGCTTGGAAATTACCAGCAAGCTGTCTGGTTTGGACGCAGTGACACTGAAGGAATGTGAGTGCAACCCTCTGACAAAGGAGAAGTGAGAGCTTCTCTGGGCCTAGAGTAAACTGCAGGGTTACAGTGGGGATAACGTAAGAAGGACATGGACCTATTGGAGTGAGTCCAGAGAAGGGCCATGAAGACGATCAGACGGCTGGAGCACCTCTTCTATGGAGACAGGCTGAGAAAGTTGGGATTGTTCAGCCTTGAGAAGAGAAGGCTCCAGGGAGATATTAGAGCAGATTTTCCATACCTGAAGGAGGCCTACAAGAAATCTGGAGAGCGACTTTTTATAAGGGCGTGTAGTGATAGGACATGGGAAATAGCTTTAAACTGACAGAGGGGAGATTTAGATTAGACATTAGGAAGAAATTCTTTATTGTGAGGCTGGTGAAACACTGGCACAGGTTGCCCAGAGAAGCTGTAGTTGCCCCATCCCTGGCAGTGTTCAAGGCCAGGTAGGACGGGGCTTGGAGCATCCTGGTCTAGTGGAAGGTGTCTTTGCCCATGGGAGGGGGATTGGAACTAGATGATCTTTAAGGTCCCTTCCAACCCAAACCATTCTATGATGTCTGAGCAAGGAAACTGCTGGTTGCTATTTGTTTTATTCAGAGAAACAGGACTGAGCAAAGACTGTGTGCAAATAGGATGACTTACACAGAGAATATATTTGTCTCTCTCAGCAGCTTCTTATTCTAAGAGATCCTGAATTTTGGCTAGAGGGAATAATATTATGAGTTGCATTTATTTAAACATTATTAGCTTGTGTAAGTACATCAACAGTTGTTTTGGGGGGGTTAGGTGGGTGTTTAATATTGCATGTTCAATTTCCAGCTCATTTCAGATGCACTGCTTTTTTTGTTATAGGATTAGATGAGAATAAAATATGTCATATTTTCATGTACCAGGACATTTTAAATTTGAGAAAAGAGGTGAATCCCTTCTAAGCTGATCAAATAACTTTCATTGCAGATGAGCAGGAGCAAAAAATTTAGAAAACAATGAGCTGTTTCACATCCCATTTTCAATCTCCTTTCTCATGTGCTGCAAGTAAGCACTATAGATACTAAAAGAAACGTTAACAATATTCCTTTGTGTGATAGTGAAAACTTGTTTAGATCCTACCTGACTAGTACATTATCTTTTCTTGCTGTAAGTATACCTGTGATATAATGACGTTCCTGCTGCTCCAAATACTTCATTTTAATTACTGTGGAAAGAACTAGTGAGAGCAATCATCCCTCCTGCCTCATGTGGTCTTAGTCACCTGCAACCATCTCTCCAGCTTGTACCATTAATGGAATCTCACAGTTTGTTAGAAAAATTGACTGGAATAGAAATTTTCAAAATGCTCTCAGAAGGCAAGTTTTAATTCTTGTGCTTTGTTAGTGTGGTGTGGAATTCCTTGAAAGCAAAAAGAAAGGGGCCAAAGGACAGCATGGAGAGCACGTGAAACCACCTGGCAGAGTAGGCAGGGAATGACAGCTGTGCTGCTGGCACCGACTGCCAGCAGAAGGGTTCGTCAGTCAGTCCTGTCCTGTATGAAATCCAGTAACCTGCTGGGTTAGACCTCTTAATATTTATGCAGTATATTTATACTTAGTGTTCCTTTGGCAATTGGCAAGTTTGAAAATAAAGTGAGTGCAGGCGATCACTCTTCAAAATTTTTGTGTTGTTTCAGAGTAAATTTCTGGAATTACACATTCTATATTCTAAGAGTTTTCTGGAATTTAATAGTGTATTTATTTGTTTCCCATATCTCCTAATGGTGAAAAATTGTTCAGACTGTCAAGGACTGTAGGAAGAAGCAATATATTTTATTAGATCATTTCATCTACCTGGAAAAAATTATACATGTTTTCAGGCATGTAATTTCTTCTTCAGACCAAAGTACATGTGTATATATACTGATATGGATACGGATATGGATATGTTTAGTTCTTTATAAGATTCTCAGTTTACTGACAGGTGATCTTCTCCTGTTTGTGTGCTTGAAACGTACATATTTTTAAAAAGATGGTCCACTGCATCTCTGCTTCATGCTTTGCTGAAGGAATTGGTCTGCATTTCTTCATAAGCAGTCTACTGAGTTGGTCATTTAATTGTCCAGAAGGTAGGCTGGATGGGTTTATGATTACTAAAGGAAAAAAAATGTCTCTGATAAATGAATCAGTGTATGCCTGCCTGGAAATTCTTCAGTGGAACAGGTGTCCTTGTGAAATTACTATTTGAGGAAATCAATTTGTTTTATCCTCAATAATATTAATTTTGTTGACATTTCATGAATAAAGAACCATGTTTCCCAGTATTTCTTATGACAAGTGATTTAAGAACTGTTTAAAATAATGTGTGGAAGTAGTATTTTTCAGTTTTTAAGTTTTTTTTTTATTTCATTACCTTGCCACTTGTATATAACATGCCATTTAACAGTAGCTGAAACATTTCTTCTCTGGTTTGCATTAAAAAAGTTAAAGACATAGTTAGACTCACTCTGCAGACTGGAGACACTGTAATATTTTGATATGACATCACAGTAAGCACAACTATTTGTCATGTAATAAAAACCCAAAAGTAGCAATCAGAAAAACATCAAAAGTAAAAGACCAATTTACGTCTAACATATTCTTTCTTTTCCTACTAAGCACATATTGAAAAAATTAAAAACTTGCAATTCATTAGAAATAAAAGTTTTTATAAAACATTTTGTTCTAAAAATAAATGTGCCAACATAATCTGTAATATAAGCATTTATAATTTTGTTCCATCTATGGTTGACAACCCTGATGGCTCTGGAAATGCTGGCCAGCTTAACAAAAAACCATCAGCATGAATATATTTGCTGGTTAAAAATCAACACACTGAGTAAAAAATACAGGTTTCACGTATCTTAGATGAAGTTGAAAACAGCACTTTGTCTGTCTGTTGCAAATTTTTCATTACCAAAGCCTTGATTTTTCTTCTTACCTCATATTTTTTGGCTGGCACTGGAAAATTACAGTCTTCTATAATGGAGGGCTCCTCATGTAAAAAAGAGCGCTCAGGTTTGGGGAATCCCCCACTGCAAAGCACTGGGGGGCAGAAGAGGGAGTGCTACTGGCATACAGCATCACAGCTCTTAGGAAAATTTCTGTTTACCTGGACACTGGGAAAAACAGTCCTGTTTATAAGGTCCTGACCAGCTCTTTTTCAGTCAGTCTAGCATTTTTATTGCTTCCTTTTAATACCACATCTTTTGTTAGAAAATTTTCAAATTTTCAGGGACAAAAATTCTGTAAGTCTAAAAATATAAATGAGATTCAACATTTCTCCTTGTCTGAACAGTCTTTTACCAGGATAATGGTAACAGTGGTGTCTATTGTCTGTCAGTCTGAAAAGGTGGACTAAGTGCAGAAGTCAAGGGATTTCCTACGGGACTGTGTTGGGTTTGTGTGTTAAGGGTTTGGTAGCAGCATGGCTAAGGGATAGCTTCTGTGAGAAGTTGCTGGAAGTTTCCCCACTGTCCAACACAGCTACTGCCAGACGGCTCCACGGACCCACTGCTGGCCGAGGCTGAGCCCATCAGTGATGGTGGTTAGTGCCTCTGGGGTAGCATAGTTAACAAGAGGCAAAAGCTACTACAGAATAGCAATTGTAGCCAGAAAGAAGAATGAGAATATGTGAAAGCGACAGCTCTGCAGACACCCAGGTCAGTGAAGCAGGAGGGGAGGAGGTGTTCCAGGAGCTGGAGCAGATTCCCCTGCAGTCTGTGGTGCAGAATATGGTGAGGCAGCTGTGCCTCTGCAACCCATGGAGGTCCTCAGTGGAGCAGATTTTACCTGCAGCCCATTGAGGACTTCACACCAGAGCAGGGGGATGCTCAAAGGAAGCTGTGACCCTGTGGGAAGCCTGCGCTGGAGCAGGCTCCTGGTAGTCAGGAGCTGTGGCCCCATGGAGAGGAGTCTGCGCTGGAGCAGGTTTGCTGCAGGACTTGTGAACCCATGGGGGATCCACCCTGGAGCTGTCTGTTCCTGAAGGGCTGCACCCATGGAAGGGACCCACACTGGAGCAGTCTGTGCCTGAAGGACTGCACCCATGGAAGAGACCCACACTGGAGCAGTCTGTTCGTGAAGGACTGCACTCATGGAAGGGACCCACACTGGAGATTTGGGTTTATTTCTCATTATCCTACTCTGATTGGTTGGTAATAAGTTAAACTAATTTCCGCAAGTGGAGTCTTTTGCCTGAGATGGTAACTGGTGAGTGATCTCTGGATCACTGGTGAGTGATGTGACTGGAAATTACTAGCAAGGGGGACAGGAAAACAAGAAACTAAATCTGAAGTTAAGAATCCCAAAATACAGTCAGGGAAAGATTCTTCTTGTTTTAAAAAGATGATCTCCAAAGTCCTTTAGGGGATAAAAAATATAAGAAAGGAAGGACTGGAAGGAATCATTTGATTATCTGCCAAGACATGTCAAGAAGCCTTGTTGGCCTTAGTTTGGCACTGGTGGC
>WYDI02022878.1:12802-28959 GCA_009867235.2 Psittacus erithacus
CCCTGTCCTTATCTTGACCCACAAGCCTTTTGTTATATTTTCTCTCCCCTGTCCAGATGAGGATGTGAGTGACAGAGAAGCTTTGGTGGGTGCCTGGCATCCAGCCAGGGTTAACCCACCACAAGGACATCAAAAGATTCCCGTTTGTCATAAAGCTTCTTTTAATGTGATAAAGTAGCTGAATGAGGAAATTTGGGTCTTAATTTCCAGCAAAACATGAATATCTGCCAGAGGCCCTGTTTTCAGCGCTGTGTACTTATGTGACCCAGAAGAAATCAGATGTGATACTGATTGAAAGCAGCAAAGCAGGTGGTGGGAATCCCAACCAAGGTCTTTCAGGAGCTGCTGGAGAAGGAGCAGACCCCCTCGGAAATAAAGATGTTGGGTTCTTCAGACTTCTTCCATGTTGTCTTGGTTCTTCCCTGACAGGGAAAGTCGGTCTTAGCAAAAAATCTGGAAGTGTGTGGGCAAAACAGTCGTCCATTTCTGAACATAACTTGAACCATGTGGGATACTTATTGCTCTGGGTTCATGTCTCACTTCAACATAAATGTGGAAAGACAGCTAGAAAGAAGAAATCAATAAACAGTGGGGTAGGGAAGAGGCTTGGAGAAGAGGGAAATTCTAATTAAAATAAAAGGAATGCAGTATAAACTGGTATGTTATCTACAGGCCACCCATTTGTGCCAGCCAATTTTTTAACGAATAACACATGCTTCCCTTTAGCAAGTAGGAAAACATGTCTTTATTTTTAATTGAATTATATTCAGAGGATGTAAGGAAAAAGAGGAGAGAAGTGGGGGAGGAACATGGCTTTAGGTTACAGGGGAAATATGTTCAGAAAGTGAGCTTTATGTATTAACCCACATGCTCTGAAACAGACTGAGTCATTTGGAAAACTCCAAATGCTACTACTTTCTCACATCTGTATCATAAACAGTTACTAAACACCTTATTGCCCCTAATATTACACTGTCATAGGCAACTGCCTGTTCTCTGTATGAAAGCATCAGCTCTGGCTACACATGCAGCTGTTACTTCGGGTTGGATCTGGGCTGTAAAAAAAGGCATGTGGGAATCCACACTTGTGGATCAAGGCTTTGCAAACCCATTAAGACACTCCCAGTGGCCTATGGTATGGACTAACGGGCTGCCACCCCTTATAGTGGCTAAAATGAGAACTGTTGACTTTTAAATAGATTTTAATTGAATATTGCTTATTTGCAATTTCTCATTATATGTTGCTCTTGTTTCTGTGACATTTCTTAGTGGACACATTCCAGAGGCAAATTTTGAATTTGATGTAGAATGAAAGTGTACATCTCATCCCCATTACAATTTTTTTCTATCTTACTTCATGTGTCTTTTCATCACTGCTATTGCTCCTGATTGTGAATAATTTTTAAAATAGTCAATATTTCCCAATTTCAAACCAAAACTAAGATAAAAGCTTCAACATTTTATTTTAAAATTTCATGAGGAAATAATTTTTCTCCTTTGATAAAACTCTAACACAGAAATACCATCATCATTGAAGAGATGTTTTTTCAATCTATGTTTCTTTTTGTTAACGATTCTGTAGAGGGCACCATTAATATACCAAGAAACTCTAGCAAGAGAATAAAAAAACATCTGACTTATGAAAAAAAACCCAAACAAATCCAAACCACTGTGCCCTGTCAGTTGAACCAACTGACAGCTACAGATAGAAAATAAACCTAGGGATACACAAAAGTATACAGAATAACGTAAGCTAATATTTTAAATAGTTCTGAAATTCATTTTAGTGAGACAACTATAACATTTTTTGCTGCAGTTGGAGAAAGGAGGTTAGCTGGATAGGAAACAATTAAGCAAATAAGAACAGTCACTGAAAGAAAGGAAGCAGAACCAGCAGAGTGGGATCAGAGTCAGGGAGTCAGATGTGACTGTGGCTGGACTTAGTATCTTGAGGGAGAAGCAGCAAGTAGCCAGCTGGTGCAGGGAGAAGAGTATCCAGAAGAAACTACACAGTACAATTAAAGCTTTACTTTCAAAGTTTCTATCCTCTGCTGTTGTACTGTTGCTTTTGTCACAAACATTTTGACACAAACATTTTGTCACAAACATTTTGTCACAAACACTTCATCATGATCCATGTGTTAATAGCAAATGTAACTTTTCCATATTTGTCTGGTTTTGCTAAGTTAAAAGAAAAAATAAAAATGAAAGAGGGTTTGTATTATTAGCTGCATTTATTTATGAGGTGTGAGCTTTCTTAATAGACAGTAGGAGACAGGACTATTCCAACATGCAGCCAATACAGAATCTCCTACCTCATAGTAATAGTAATTGTGATGAAAAAACTGATTTTAAGGCCTGTTTTTAGCTGCATTGTGACATAATAGCTGCATAAATCATGCAGAAAGTGAAATGGCAACTGCTTCCTTGCTATATAAACTACTTCAAATTTTTTGGTTTCATGCCATCTATTGTTTGCAATCAAACCCTACTCATTTTTGTACATTCCAGAAATCTGTGAGAGATACATTTAGTGTATTTTACGAAGTTCAACAGACACATAAAACATGTGACAGAATATATAAAATGCATTTTTTTCACCTGGAAAGGATATAAAATGGATTTTTAATTTAATTTCTAGTAATTAAAAAAAGAAAAAAGTGGCTATTGTAAGCATACGATATTTCACTTTGCAGAGTGTCTCTAATTCTACTTTGACTTAATTCTAAGCAATGATTTAATATGTGGTGACTGATTTAATTTATATTGATAATGACTGAATTGCAAGAAAGCCCTTCAAATATGTACATATATACATTTTTAATTTTTTTCTAAATGGGTATGTGGCTCCTTTTTCTTAAAATTGGAATTTTCATTGTGGCAGAACAGTAAAAATCATGAAAGTTCAGTTGTTATGGTTATGGTAAGGTTTAGCTTTGAGAAGTACAAACATCATACTGATGAATGGAACAAGAGTCTGAAGACAGTAGAAGGGAGTCTTAATCTTTTGACACTGTAGTGAAAATAACTGTGCTGCACTGACAAGTGCTGCTAATAGACACTTTCCTTGCCTCTGCATAATCCTTGCTCTTTGCACGGTTCTTGCTCTTTGCACGGTTCTTGCACTTTCTACTTGTTACAAATTTAGAAAGCCCAAATTTACATCTACTACTTCTCTAATTCAAGTCAATATCAAAATTCCTATTGTTTTCAATGGTTCAAAAATTTCTTAGATCTTTATTGTGCAACTATCTGATTTCAGCTTTCAGAGGTTCATGTGAATCATTTTAACAGGCTTGAGTGGGTTTACAGCCCATCATTTTGATTTGAATAAACCTCAAAGCCCAATGGGAATTTAATTTCAAATCTTAAGAACTGGATCAAGACTATGCATAATCCACTGTAAACTATATGTCAGCCTACTTTCCCTGCAAACTTCTCCTAGTATTGTGAGAGGATTTGGAAAGCTCAGCAAACCTTGAGAAGAATCCAGTTTCTTGGCTGGTGACCAAACCTCAGACCTTAGAAATTGATTTTCTTTTCCTTGCAAAGGTTTTACAGAGTTCTTACTGCCCTGCAGTTGTGTTCAAGTCAACTTCTTGCTTTTCTGTGCATGTTTGCTGCGCAGCTTTTGAACTGAGAAATAGCCTTCCTGCAGTTAGCAGAAAACCACCTCCTTCATCCTTAGATATTTTTCCCTAGACCAGTGTCTGTAACAAAATTACAAACTAGGAGGACAAATTTTTAAATGTCTAATGTGCAAAACATTGCTATGAAGTTGGTTTTCTTTTTTTTTAATTTTTATATCTTACCTTCATCTCTTCATATATCACTTCTTCTGACAACAAAAAGTGCCTTCAAGGTAGACTATATCTTTGTGTTCGTGTAGTCCAAAACACAGCTGGACCATGATCCTGTGTGGGGCCTCTGGGCGCCTCTGCAATGTAAATAAATGGCAATAGTAATAATAATAATAATAGTAATAATAACAATAATAGCAGCAGCTGCCTCTTGTTCAGTTTGAGATACAGCTCAAAGCAAACCTTTCATGAACAAAGTTTCTTGGTGCCAGACAAGTTTTCATTGGTCAGGAGTCCCTCTCTGACTGTAACAGCTCACAATTGTACAAGCAATTCCTCATGCCAGCCACCCCCCTTTGGGGTTGTAAATTCTCCTCTTTGAACCTTATAAATCCATTGACCTCTATAACTTGGCACTTTGCATCAGAATAAATGACCCACCTGCTAATGAGTTTATTGAAACAAAGCATATGTTTTGCTGACATGACCCCACATTTTTCCACATGCTGGCTTTTGGAAATCTTAAGGGAAAGTCATCTGCTTAAAAAAGTGGTTTTCTAAAGTAATTCCTTGGCTTTATTTAAGCATTTAAAAATATATGTTGAAATGCTGTATGAAATAGTGCCAAAAAAGTGAATAATAGTGGATATTATTTTTAAATGTTCATCTGTAACTACATCTCTCTAAACTTAAAATTTATGTTTCATGAGAGTTTTTTCAGGGAGGAATGCATTATATTTTAAAAAGAAATTAATGACCTTCAGTAAAAGTAGAAATGGCTGGCAACTCTGCTTTGTGTGCAGTAATAAAAATGGTTTATTGGACTAACATAGTTAAATGCAGGAGCAAATTATATTTGGGCTCAACATCATATCTTGTGTGACTCTGGGGGCATCATTTTCTGACCTGGATTCCTCCCCTTCTCCAATCCCAATTCTTTTTCTTCCTGAAAGCAAAGCTTAGATGAACTAAAGTAAATATATTTTCTTTCATTTAGTTGTATTTATTTTCCATTGGCTCCTTTAAAGCAACACCATTAATGTCCCCAGAGCTCTCAAACCCATTTATTTTCTATCTACTACCTGCCAACCCAAAGCAGAAGCTAATTCACCCCAGAAGGTTTAACTCCCGTCAGCTGCATTATCAGGGGGATATCAGTGCCACTGTATATAGGTGAGGATCAATAGGCTCAGGAAATATAGAAAGGACATGATGTGAGGAAAACAGGATTTGGAGGCTGATTGTGAAGAATCCAGAGGGACCTGGTATGTGGATTTGGCAGGGGAACTTGTTTTGGAATAGAAAGGGATATTCTACAAAGGGAAATTCAAGCCTGTTGTAAAAAATGCGCTTCAGATTAGTAGTTTTCTCTTTTGACTTACAGTGCTATTAAAAAGTGGATTGCATAGTCAAGTTAGAGAAGGATTTTCAAGGTTCTGAAGAACTGAAATCCTTATTTTCAAAGCATGCCTTAACATTTTGAAGCTTCTTTTTCCCAGTCTCTTTTATGGAAGCTCAGTCCGTATGTACAGGCAATTAATTTTGTGGACTGTAGACTGAACATCCACTGAATGTCAAAGGTGACAGGAACTAGTCAGAAAGATCCAAATCCAAATAGGTTATTCATAAAAGTTTAAAACCATCCGCAAAGGAATAATTACCTGAAACACTTTCCATATTTCTGAGTGTTTATGTAAGAGTAGGATTTTTGCCTGGAATTTTTGTGTTGTGATCCCAGATTAAAATTTTTGGCAAAGTTTTGGGGTACGGTTTATATTTCCACAGTCTCAAATTCAGCTCCTAGCTTTTAGCCGTTCTAATCTTGTTGCTAGAGCATTGTAATTAAAAACTGTCCCCATACCTCCATAATATTCATTTAAGAGGACTAGTGACCATTTGATCTGCTTGTATGGCACTAATTTTTACCTATTCCAAAGCCATTGATTTTACATAAGCTAAAGTATTTCTGTGCTGGAGAAAACAAGCTGTATATTACAGACACAGAAGAGGATAGTCCATGATGCTATTCACTTCTGAACTGTTACTTATGCAGGAAACTGCTTATGTACAATGGACACAGGGGATCCCAACAGACAAGCTGCACTTTGCAATTTGCATTGGTTTTGGAAATCTTAGATTCAGAAAAAGAATCCTTCCCAATGTAAAATTAAGAAATAATCATGGCCCTTGAAATCAGTGTGGCACAAGAACAAGGCACACACCAGCTTGGCATCTAAGAAACAGAATTCTCTGTACTGATCTTTTTTTCTGTATATGGATAGACATAATTTGTCCCTAGTCCCCTCTTCAACTGTGAAGATTTCTTACGGGAAGGCAGAAAAAAGCACAGTTCCTTGAATGCAGGCCAGACAATGGTATGTTCACAGAAAAAAATGATTTCTAACAGTTTATGGTAACTCTTTGAGACTTGAAAGATGACATTTGCAAATGCTATGAATTCCAGGTACAGTGTTAGTAAACCCATTCTCTCCAAGCTGTGGAAAAAGGGATGAATAGGAATATGTACATAATGTTGGATAGTGAGACAGACAGACAATCCTGATCATCCAGCTTGATCCAAACATTTCTTACTCCAGCTGCAGTACTTAGTTGTTACATTGTCATGAGAAAGACTGATAGCTGTCAGATGTGTTTTCCTTCACATACTATGGTCCAACCAGCATTTCAGCTTTCTCTTCAGTTAGCTGAGCATCTGGGTCTCATAAACCTTACATGTATGTGTCCAGCAAAATTCTACCAAAATTCCATATTCTTAGTACATGAACACTAGCATGAACTTATTCCACCTAAATTTAGACACTTAAGTTAGGCATCTAAGCTAGGAAAATAAATACCTTGGACCCCTCACTGCCAATGGAAGGGTGTACATTCTTTGCATGTGCCCATCTATCTTTATATATATTGCAAGTTTTTTAAGTACTACATGATTAGAACAATGATTTAGGATCCAATGGGTCGAAGGGTAAAGCAATGAGAAGGGTTGAATCCAGAACGGTTGAATCCAGAACACTTGAATCCAGAACTGGACAATGACAGTCAAGAGGAAATCTTAGTAATAATTTGCTGGGGTATAAACTCAATTCCATCTATATGATCTTCCTTCTTTTACATTTACATACATTCCCTATGAAAAGACAGCTTGTATGCTCACAGTCTGTATGTGCCAACCTGCTTGCCTGTGCTTCCTCATTCGCAGCCTCTCAATAAATTGTGAATCTCTCACTCAGTTTCTCTATCTGACGAAAGGGTTAAGATCTCAAACATTATTCAGTCCTTTTATGAAAGCAGGTGGGCAGACAAAGGAAAGAGATGTAAGTTTTCACCTAAAGGATAGGTTACAACATGAACTTGAAACTTTTTTGATACCAGATGATCCACTCATGAAAGAAGCGTTATCAATAATCAGCTTGGCAAAGCTTCAGATGGATCTCAACCATTCATACATATCAAAGTTAAGCAGTCATAAGTGAACAGGCTGAAATTAGTTGTGTGCTCCTTATCTTTAAAAAAGTACTACATGGAAATTTTACAAGATATCATTTTATTACTAAATCTCTCTGCAATTTTAGTATACTTATCCAAATAGTAAAAATACAAAAGTATTTTTCTAAATATTACCTGAATTGGCACAAAAATCCTTAAAAATTCAGTGAGAAGGGGGTTTGTTTATGTTACTGAAAAGAGGCGGATCAGGAAATATTTTTATGACATTTCATTCACCATCCAGAAAGTGTTAGCAAGAGTGTGTTTGGCACTGACTATTTTTTTCCATGAACATTTCACTAACCACCTACTCACGCACACACGCAGACCTCCCCCTTAACATTTGGATTCCTCGTAATCAAAAACTGAAAAACTTTTTGTCAAGTTTTAGATATTCAATACTTACCAGTCAAAAAGCCACTCCTCTACTGAAGAAAAAGATCTTGATGAAAATGTTTTGACCAGCCAAAGTGTTGTCCATATGAAAATTGTATTCAAGCTTTAGTAAATTATGGAAAAGAAAGAGATATTCTTGATGTCAAACTCATGCTCCAAGTGGAGAGGACTAACAATGTGGCAGCTTTAGGAAACTGATGCTGCTGCCTCTGTTTTCTGCTCTGATCTGGAAGACAATTAAAATCACAACTGTGGCCAGGGTGTGAGACTGACAAGTACTGGACCCTAAATTCGTATAAAACTGCATGATGTTTGGGGATCCCTTCTAACCTGGCATGGGAGATAGGCAGCTGGTGAGGATTTGAACCTTTTTAAGAAGTGCTTGTAAGCTACTTTAAAACTGAAAGCTGCTTTGAATCCTTAAAATAATTTGAACTATTGTCTGGCATTAAACTTGTTAAATGGTGTAAGAATTTAAAGTGCTTTAAGAGTTTAACATAGGTAGAGAGAAAAAAAAAAAAGGTAGATCCTAGGACTTCAAAGGGGAAGTGGTGAGTGCACAATGCAAAGCAGTTACTGACGGAGTGTTATAGCATGGACACCTGAACTAGTGTCAGGATTTGGAGTGAACATTTTCGTCTGGCTTCATGTAAATACAATGGAACTGATGTCTGCTATCTTTGGAGGAGGTCTTCACAAGGTCCCTTTATTCCCATTCAAATTGTCGAGCTTGTGTGCTCCATTTGATGTGACCAGTTACAGAAACCTGCCATATTCCTGAAGGTGCCCGGCTATAGCTGCAGTTGTTTCTCTGATATTGAATAGAGTTATTACTCTACTTCTGCCTCCCCCAAGCAAAATTATATTTTCAAGTGCCCTACTTTGCTGTTAGAAACTCAGCAACTGGATGAAAAATCATGTGTTTCAGTCTGAATCTGGTAAGGATGAAGAGTATGCAGGCTGGAGGAAGGAACCTCTTTGAGGAATTCAGTTTGCCAACCAACACCAGAGAAAAATGGGGAAAAATTCACTGAAACTAATCAGTTCATGGAAACAAGAATTCAAATCCAGGATCTTACTCACTTCTGGTGAATATGCAGATCTAATCTCTTGCTGACCCATATTTTCAGCATGAACAGTACAGACCATCTTCCAAACACCTCCTGCCCAAACCAGGTTCCATGGGCAGCACCCCAATTCAAAGACAGCTCTCATGCAGGCTGTTGCAATCTAGGGGCTTACATGCATAGGTGCATTTTGCCTGGGGGAGAAAGAAATGATTCGTATACTTTATAAAGTGCAATAGTTTCTTCTCCCAGGTAACAGAACATTCAGAGCATAATGCCAGACACAGACGACCTACTGAACACAAGTTAACAAGTTCTTGAACAATTTTCTGCAGAGGAGTGTGATGAACCCATTATAAGGAATGATGTGGGCCCTCTGTGGGCTCTTAATGTTTCAATTGTATCACTATTTGTCATATTTACAGTATATGACAAATGAGCTAAGGGGAGAAAAACCTGGACTGGAAAGAGATTAGATCATATGGGATGAAAAAACTGCCAGCACTGAGGCTTTACACCAAAAGAAAAGTAATAATCATGCCTTACATAAAACATATGTAAGCTCTGCAGCTACCTTGAAACAATGCCTCCCTTCAGGACATTTCTTACCCCTTCTTCTACACAGTTTCTCCATATCATTCATCTTTTTTGAGGCAAAGATGCATTTTCCTTCTTCTTTAGTCCTCCCATGCAGAAAACACCATACATAGAAATATGAGCAAACTGTGGTTTGAATCCCTTCCACCCTCTCAGAATTTATTAAGTATCCAACCTAGGAGAAGACACATTTCTAATCACTTTAATCTTTTCTTGACCAAGCTCTTTTCCCAGTATCTGTCATTTAATACTAAATACTAATAAAGCCTGACTTTGTAGAAGTGTTCTTCCTTCATCTTGTTTTTTTACCCATGAGATGAATTTCTGCATTGCCTTTGACATTAATGTTTCAACCCCATGCTGGTGCAACCCATTTTTGAAAACTTTGTCCTTACGTGTAGCTGCTGGGCTTTCCCGATGCTGTTTTACAGATACTACGAATGGATACAGAGGTTAGGTGGCCATTTAAAATCTGACCTGAACAAAACACATTTATGAGAACTCCATGGCATAGAGTATAATGTACAATATATGTCTAAGTATTTAAAGTGTATGCCACAGAATTAGACATTTTACTAGCTGGAAGCACATCATTTAACTTGTGGCAATGACCTCCTGCCATGCAACATATTTTTTGTGTGTGCATAGACATTACATGGAAGGAAAAACTATACTATATAGGCAGCTCTAACAAGACCCAGGTATTCAATGAAACTAAATTTCTGTTTTCTGTAGCACTCCTTTTACCACTGAGTAGCTTCTTTTTATTTCCTCCTTTCCCTGCCCCAAGCTCCCTTTCTTGCTGAGTTCAGGGCTATGACGCTGATTCCTCTCCTGACACATCCATCCTACACTGATCATAAAGAGCAAGAGGCTGACAGATAATGTTAAACAGCTTTCCATGGGAACTTAGATTATGCAAGTACATTTTGATCTCTGCAATGGTTCAGAACCACTCAGATGCACATTGTGCACTGATGCCAAAAGCTTGTCTCCAGGCTACCAGGAGGGATATTTAAGGCACTGTGATGTTTAAACAGAAAAAAACCATCTTTTATTAATCATATTTGCACAACTGATCAGGAAAATTAATTTCTTATGTTTTCAGAATTAATTTTGTGCAGCAAACTGAAGTCAGATCAACCTATAGACCTAAGCAAAACTATTGGTTCTTTGTTTCAGGCTGGAGAAAAGCCAAACACATTACAGCATACTTTACTGGTAAGGTTATATCTTAGGAAAGCCCCAACAGGCTTTGAGAAGGAACCGGCACCTAACAGAGTTAACAGCTGGGTATACAGCTCTATCTTGTACTAGTTCCAGATTCTTACATTATAAACCACAGAGCTGTCAGTTTTATTGTCACTGCAACTCCAGATAGATGCATTTATCACACAGACACTATGGTAATACTTCTGACGAATGAACAGGCCACTTTTTGCCCAGACAGTCCATGTGTAGCAATGAAGACAACATACTCTTAGGTAAGATTGTGGAACACATTAGCTTCTATTTTTCCATTGCATCACTTGCTTTTCTATTGTTGTTTTGATTCTTCAGGAATTTTTCTTGCTCTATTCCACCAGCTTTCAATGTGATTAATCTGCATTTATTGCATACAAATTTTATCCAGACATGTGGTTTCTAGCTAACATTCCATTGCCTGCTGTACGTAATATAATGGGGGCAAAATTTTAAAATATGCTGACCTATTTAGTTCGGATGCACGTAATTCCCTGAAGATTTTTATTGTGTTTTCAGAGGTGTGGAGAACTGCATTGCCTCTTGAAGTTAGTGGGAACTTTGCCCGCTCAGCATGTCTACAAACTGGACTGTAATTAACATTTTATTAATTATTAAACTATGTGTTCAGACAGTAGCATTAAATTCTAATGACTTTAATTTTCTGTCCATTTTCGGTTGCTCTAGAAAAATAACAGTAAGCAGATGGTGTCATAAGGAAGCTGTTGCTTTTAATGCAAATGCATACTCTACATCTCTTTTAACCCTAATTATATTTCATTGCTTAAACAAAAGTTATTTTACATAGGGTATTCAGACAAGGTGAAGTGTAAGAACTCCAAAATGAATTTTTTTAACTATGCTTTTCACTCAGAATGGCTACCAAACTTATGTCTTCATTGCCAAGTACAACTCTTCTTTCCAGCTGCCCCCTTTCAGGAAAAGGCAGAGGGAATGTTTCCTGTACACTCTGCAAGTCTCAATGGTATCAAAGGCATTGATTTTATACTCAGTGAGCTCTATGTGAAACCAGTGGAGCCAATCCATTAATTTCCTTAAAACTTAGAAATCTATGTAATTTTATACCTGTTTATGGAGTGAAAGGGAAACCTCAAGGTCATTTTTCACAGTGTCGTCACACTCTTTACATAACAAATTCTACCTTAGCCCATTGTGCAAAACCTCATTTCAAGTAATGTGGAAGCATAAGCAATGCTGTGGATGTAGAAGGCACTTATATACCGTACCACTGAATCTTCTAACAGTTGCAAGGTTCACAGTTAATCAGAAATAGGTGGAATTGTTCCATTTGAATACAGATGTTATTTTGAACATCTGGAAGTCTGAATATATTTGCTTTTGATTATCCCATGCCTAATTCTAGGAAGGTTTGATCCGACAAAGCATTGAATCCCTTTCACTTGCAATGAAATCAAGACCTAGCAGTTGGTTGGGTTTCCTCATTTTCATCTTGCCCTTGAGAATCAGCCAAATGACTTTGCAATGGAAATGTTTCTACAAAAAAAAAAAACAAACAAAAAAACCAAAACAAAACACAAAAACCAACCCTGCAGTCATCCATCTCAGTGGATATTTTTCATATCCAAACAATAAAAGTATCAAGCTTAAGTATCAGACTTAAAGCTGTCAAGTTACTGGCCAAAAGAGATGTTAGCTTTCCACATAATCTAATGTATACATTTAGGCAGTTTCATGGTTCAGTCAGTTCCTCCAGTTTCTTTTTCATTTGGGATCCATTCCAGCTCCTGTCACTGAGACCCAGACTCTTTATTTGGCTGTAAAGGCTCCGCAGCAGCGTAGCCTGGGTTGTGCTGAACCTCAGGATACTCATGTCAGTCTAGGTGATCCAGGAAGAAAAGCTCTAAAGCTCTAAAGGTACAGTGAACTTTTAAGGCCAATAAATTTGCTGTAGGAAAGACCTCAAGAAGGTGTTATTAATGATAAGTTTGAAAGCCTCCCTTCTCAGCATTTTCAAACCAGCATAAACATGAATTCTGCTTTATTTCTCAGCATTATGAAACACTAACAACTCTGAACTGCAAAAATAACTAAATCTATCTTTTCTTTCCATCTCCAGAGTACCTCCAAATCCTTCTGCTCATTTTCTAGACTCTGTCACAGACATATTTTTACATTTCTTTGTTTTGTCTCAGCTCTGTGGATAACAGAAATTATCCTATTATCTTGAGGAGAGGATTCATACTAAAAAAATTATAAAGAAATGGTAAGTGGCATCACCTTCTCTCTTTTTCTGATTCTTTTTTTTTTTTTTCATTCTCTGTTGTCACTCAGGAAACAAATGTTAACACTGACAAGAAAATATTTGTATGTAAATAGAGGCAAAAGAAGGAAAAGAAAGATTTTTTACTCTTTCCTGCAAAAACTATTACTGGATCAGATGTGCTAGCAGTTGGAACTGGCCAGAGTTTTCCTCAGATCACTCTGTCAAAGCAGACATGGGATTTGTTCAAAAGGGGACATTAAGCGATTTGGTCCCAGAACTCCCAGAGTGGATGAGACACTGACGGGAAAGGCTGTTCTCGTAGATTCCAGCTCCTCCACCCCCAGGCAGCTGAGCTCCCTTTCCTCTGGCTGTTTCTGCGCCTGAAAAAATATTCTTCCATCAGAAGAAGAGTCAATGCAAAAATAAATGCAGTCTTTAGTTTCAAACTGCATCTGGATACATCTGAACATGATTGCTGGATAGGATATTGCCTGTTTCTTGGCACCATGTTTTCCTTGCCGCCAGGGTTTTCTGCTCCTCACCATTCACTGACTGATCAATCCCTTGATGCATGGGTAAATGCAATCACAGTTTGTCATATTTGGATTTCTCTGCCAGTATTTAGGAGTAAGGAATGAGCATTCTCATTTTCACATATGAGTCAATGGATCTGAACTTTCTGCAGAATTACTCCATTGTTTTCTCTCTTTCTGTGGTAGTCTTCTGTCCCAGTGTCTGTGTAGCAGAATGTCTTCCTCGCTTAGTTTTTTCCGCAAAATTTTGCTTTTCTGTGAGGCCTGCATACTGCTTAGAAATGACTTTCTAGTGGATGGGCCACATGTGACGTCCAGGTTTATTTATTCTTTTCTGATGATTTCTTAAGAGAATTATTTTCTATATACATTTTTACATGAACATAATTTTCCATTGATTTAATTTATGAATTAAGAAAGCCATTGCTGTTGTCAAGAGTGCATGAAATAATTTCATAAAATTATTTACATTTTTGTTATTCATTTTACACATTGACTAAAACAATTTCAGAATTTTTAAGAAGTTAATCAACTTTTGGAATAACCAACAGAAATACTCTGGAAACCAGTTTAAAAACAACTCGTTGATCAAATAGAATATCTCATCTACTAAAGAGTTGGATCGTCCTTAGTTTCTTCTTGTAATGAAGATGTAATTCTTGTTTCAAGCCCAGTATGGATAATTTCAGGGCTTGTCAAGACCTAGTAAGAAAGCTAGAACAGTCGTTCTGTTGACAGTGATAAAGTAGACTGGTGCCCTCTAAACATTCTATCCTGACACGCACGAGAAACTGATTCCGGGTACATTTAGTGCTCAGAGGAAGCCTGTTGGAGGGCTACTCTGTGGCTAAAGCTCTTCTGTCATCCAGGGAGCTTATCTACCTTTTCTCTCAAAAAAATATCCCTATTTGTTAGGTTGCCATACTCTGGAGAGCCCAAGGTGATTGCCCACACTTTGAAAAAGAAGAGAAATTTTATCTATTAAAGATTTTAAATTCTCATTCCATAAGAAATGTCAGCATTTTTTTAAATATCATTTTAGAAAGAAATTTGCTTTCATGTTTCAGACTTTCCCAAGGAAGGGGAATTCCAGTTCCTGCTCTTACCTGATTTTGAGTATGTTTATCCACAGAAAAATTCTTGACTTAATTTTAACCCAAGATTGCTATCTATGTGGCGACCTGTGAAGCACTGCTCTCTGACTGTCTGGAGTTTAACAAAAATAAATTAGATGGCAATTCAGGCCCACATTTCTTACTTTTATTTAATAAAGAATGTTTAAATCCATGCTGAGTTTCCACCTTTTTATTTGGGGCACAGTTGTTCCCTGCAATAAGAAAGTATTGGAGGCAGAGGAAAATATCTTCATTCTAAGATGAAAGATAGATACAAAACCAATAGCCATTGGACACAGCAGCTTAGAGAGAATTATAACAGGCAGAAGGAGGTTAATGCACAGAATGTAATGAATTCTCTGACAGGCAGTTTTAAGTAGGCTGCACTGAGGGGTTGTATACTCCAGCTGTAAATACTAGGTTGAGTGAGTGAAATTCCTGCTGTAACTTTTCATATATAAATGTTTAGTTACTTATTAGCAGAACGAAAAAGGTCTGGGTTTTGGTAGCATCTGAAATAAAAAGCAGCTGCCCAACGTTCTTGGAGCTGCTTTCTACCAGACAGTTTATAACCACTGCCTCAGTTCTGCAAGGCTCAGAACTGTTTGAATCCTTAAGGGCATCCAGAAATTAAATTTGCCAGTTATAAGCTTTATGCACTTGAACAGCATACAGATAAAATGCTTTGTATTTCTTCCCTACCTGCTTACTTTTGTTTGTCATTTGAGATCTGGTGAAATTTTGGTAGAAGAAGTGTTTTAATTAGTGCAATTTGTATATGGCTTCTCAAAAGAGAATTATGCTCATAAAGTGCTTTGGGTGCTCTTATAATTCTTCAGGCTCATTAATTAAATACAATAGACAGAGCACAGATTATTTTTTTAATTATTTTTTTTTATGATTTACTTATTGCCTTGGAATCATAGAATAGTTAGGGTTGGAAACGACCTTAAGATCATCTAGTTCCAACCCCCCTGTCATGGGCAGCAACACCTCACACACTAAACCATGCCACCCAAAACCCCATACAACCTGGCACTGGACACAGCCAGGTTGCAGTGTTTTTACAACTTCCTTGGGCAACGTCATCCAGTGCCTCACCACCCTCACAGTAAAGAACTTCTTCCTTGTATCTAATCTGAACTTCCCCTGTTTAAGTTTTAATGTGTTACCCATTGTCCTATCACTACAGTCCCTAATGAAGAGTCCCTCCCCAGCATCCTTATAGGCCTCCTTCAGATACTGGAAGGCTGCTATAAGGTCACCACTCAGCCTTCTCTTCTCTAGGCTGAACAGCCCCAACTTTCTCAGCCTGTCTTCATAGAATCATAGAACAGTTAGGGTTGGAAAGGACCTTAAGATTATCTAGTTCCAACCCCCCTGTCACGGGCAGCCGACACCTCACACGCTAAACCATGCCACCCAAGGCTCTGTCCAACCCGGCCTTGAACACCACCAGGGATGGAGCATTCACAAGTTCCCTGGGAAAACCATTCCACTGCCTCACCACCCTCACAGTAAAGAATTTCTTCCTTATATCCAATATAAACTTCCCCTGTTTAAGTTTGAACGTGTTACCCGTTGTCCTATCACTACAGTCCCTAATGAAGAGTCCCTCACCAGCATCCTTATAGGCCCCCTTCAGATACTGGAAGGCT
>WYDI02022879.1:8042-26504 GCA_009867235.2 Psittacus erithacus
GAAGTCAGTCTGCTTGAATCTTCTTTTGCAAACCTCCTATGAAAGGCTGGGAAATTACTCTTCATTTTCTACTTTTAGAAGGATTTGGTTTATCACTATTGACACAAAATGTAAAAGCTATACATACAGATAAGGAGAGAAATATCTAATGAGGCTATCTGCCAGGGTAAAAGAGAGATTCCAGGCACATGAAAATAATATTGAATAATAACTTGAAGAACTCTCTCCCCTTCAAGTGCTGCTTAATAGCCATTTTTTAATGGCAACTCCATTCTCCAATACATTTATTAAAAAAGAAAAATATTTTTAACGCTGGGTTCAACTTAGGTTATAAATAAGAAAGCTTAACAACATCAATAATGTGTTACAAAACAACTGTCTTGGCTTTACTTAAACTGGACTACATTATGGCTACCCTCGTCTTGGCATTAGCTTCAATTCATCATGGTACTCAGACCAAATTTTAGCATATGATTTGTCCCACTGGCTTAAGGACCTCTGATGGTCAGATATTCATCCTCCTGCCCAGATCCCCAAAATTAGACACAACCTTGTGTACCCTAGTGAATGGGAACTTGCATGCAAATGGGAATGTCATGGTGTATCATATAAGGACACAGAGCATTCTGGATCCAACTTAATTATTCTGATGGTGCTTCAAATGGGTTTATACAGCGCTTAACTAACAAGCATTTAATCCAGAGGTTAAAGAAGGCAGTAACCCTAGAGAATGGGCTTGTAAAGGGCTGTAAAGATTTCTGAGGTAGAAAGTCATCTTTAGCCCTAGGGAGTGGACCGTAAAGGGCTGAGGGGGATTTTATTAGCATCTTTAATTAAGCATTTATTTGGCATTGAATCAATTTGTCATTAGTTGTTTTGTTATTTAATTAGTGTACTTAATTAATGTAAATACTATTAGGGCTAAATCCTGCAAGTTGCTGAGAAATATCACAACTGCTAGGGATGTCAATTAAAACTTATTTCTCAGGTCTAGGAAGGTGCAGAGAGTTGCTTCTGAGGTACTGCTTATGACAACCATAACATAGTGTAAGAAGAAGTTTTTTTTTCGGAGTAACTTGAGTGCCAGGTAACACAGTGGTTGTTCGGTAAAAAAGGAGCCATTCTGACTACATGAAGTTGACAGAAATTTTTGTTTGACTTTCTTGGGGCGATAATTTTGTTCTTAGGAATTGAAGAGTTGGAAAAAGTGAAGCCTGTGACTTTCTTGTTATGGGAGAAAATCATATAAACTTTACTCAAAGCCATTACTGAAGTGAGACACCGTACAGGAGATCATAAGATGGCATTCTTAAGCTTAATGGGGTTGAAGGCAGCATTAATTGGAGAATGCAGGAACAATTATTCCAGTCTTGTACTAGATGGTGAAAATGAAGAGAATCGCTAGCCAGCCTAAATGATTAAAAAAAAAAAAAAGCCAGTCGTAAAGAAACAACAACTCTGTCTTTTTTCTTTTTTTCTTTTTTTTTTTCTTTTCCTCACCCTCTATTTTCCATTTTTAGGCCTACAAAAGAAAATGGTGATTCAGAAGAATCTCAGCAAGAAAGAGGTGCTTTGGAATACAGAGAAAAACAATGAGAGGAATATCATCAAATAACTAATTGATTCACCATAAAAGAAAAAAATATGTTTTGGTGTTAATAAATATTACCACTGAACTGGGGGTAAAAATTATTTATGGAAAAAACTGTTTGCATTATTTCATGAAAGGCAAACTGTTTCACTATGACATTTTCAAAACAGAGGCTTTTGATTTCTGTTTTGACATGATAGTTCATTCTAATTAAATACAAAACTCAAGGTAAAACAAAACATTTCAATTTCATTCCCATAATATTTAACTCAAGAGCATGTTCCTGTTTTCTTTTTAGTTCATTGAGGAAAAAGCTAGAGAAAATGTAATCCAAACTGAAAATTTTTCACAGGCTTTCTTTCCAGCTACTGATCCGAGGAGTACCTATTCCTCACAGCTTTCCCCATCACTGCTCTGCTGAGCCTCTTGGCAAAGTGCCGGAAGTGAAAAGAGAGATGATGCACAGACAGGATCCAAACTGTCAAGAGGTCAAGCAGGGATTTGGGTTCAGGCATAGATGAAGAGAGAAGAGGAAGCATGATGCAAAGCCAAATGAAGTCAGTGGGAGATTCTCCATTGACTTCAGCAGGCATTGAATCCAAACCAAACCGACAGAGAGGCGTGAAAAATGAACAATGGGGCATGAGGAAGGAAAGGACAGAGAGTGATGCGGACTGGAGAAAAATGCCATCTGCTGTACTTGCTGCAGCTCTAGAAAAGTCAGTATATTCTTTTGGCTGTCAACGCAATCCCAACATCCCCCTCTAACTTTGTGAAGTGTAACTCTGAGCACATCAGGGAGACATAGGCTTTTTCAGCTCATGCTAACAGCATGCTTGCTCAATCTGGTGAAATTGTTCATATATAATACAGCACCATTTTCTCATGCATCTACTATAAGATATGTAATCTCAAAGCTTTCACAGAGTTAAACAGACCAAGCAGATGGACAGGAAAATTAAAAGAAATTGGCAAGGTAGAAAAGATAAATGGTCAACTGAGATTTGAAATGAAGAAGAGAGTCAATGAGGCAGAGCACCACAGTGAAGCTATTCCAGATGGTAGGGACTGCGAGGAAGGTAGCTCTGAAAACACTGTTGAAATTCAGACCAAGAGAGAGGTACAGCGGCAGGGAAGGCATGAAGACTTTGCAACCACCTAATCCTGTGATGGTGTCTGGGTACAAAAAGAGGTCACAGCCCAAGAGGAGGACTTCAGTGACTCAGCAGAGGCCAAGCGGCTTCTCTCAGACTAGAAGACTTCAGCATACACATTACTGGCCACTCTCTATCTACAGTTAGGCTGCTTGCTGCATCACCTTTTCCTCATGAGTCAGTGGACAATATCCTTCTATGTGGGAGAATCAGAAAAGATCAGAACCAGCTGTACAAATACAAACAACTCTGAACAATGGGAATGTTTAAACTCCAGACTTGCATCCAGATCCAGCTGTGCAAGCTCTGCCTGTTTGGATCTGAGTCCCTTTTCTTCAGAGTGAAAACTGTCCAGATTTTTGCTGATTCTTGAGAAAAGTGTACTTAGGGATAACAATTGCTAAGTTACAAAGGATTTATCAAACACCTATCTGCTTTAACAAGTGCAGATTAATTGTCCCAGGGTAAATCCACAGAAGCTATTGGCATGAACGTTTTAAGATGTTATCCTCTCCCTGTCCTGAGCAAAGGTGCCTACTCACACACTTTGCCCACATAAAACAAAAATTGCCACCTTAAACTTTCCTCAGTGGCCTGCTATATTCTGCAATAATATACAGTACTCTGCTCCAAACCGTCTTCTTCTTATTACTTACACTGAAGTAATGTTACAGGAATGAGAGACTATGGCTACTTCTAATTTTTAACGCTATTTTTGGAAGTAATCCTAATGAGGTAAAGAGGTATATTGCCGAATCCCATTGCATCCACTGCATCATTTTACAGCTCCATTTTGTGGTAAAATCCATGTAACTGAATCTTCAGCATCAATTTTCTTGATTATAAGTCTGTGTCACTGAGCAAATGGCCATCAAAAGCCTTTCCTCCTAATTCTGATTTCCTGAACTTCAAAATGGAATATTAAGTGCCATTTAGTCCCTGACAGTAGCAATACCCCATTTATCAGCCTATTAGGTGCAGCAAGTAACACTAATGGGGGTGAATGTAAAATAACAAAAGCCTATCACCCATGTTGCTTTCCCCCTGCTGAAATGGATAATTCAGTAATTACCGAGCATGCCTCATTTAGTAGCCTGGCCAGAGGATAGAAAATGGTTTATTCACAGGATTTCAGGGGGCTAAATTAAGCACCTGCTGTTATATATTTGCCTGCATTGTATCTATTTGTATACTCTAATAGCCAAATTTCACCACACGAAGATCTCTTTCAGGAACTCCACATAGGAATCTCTAGATTTCTCATACACACTGAAGTCAGAGCAACATATCTAAGATACAACCTGTCACTCCCCATTCCTTGAGGTTGCTGTAAAACCTGTTGTTTCCAGTCAGTTTGATGAATTACTATTTCAATGAAGTAAGCAGTAACACTGAATCTATCCAATCCATACCACAAGATAAGGGATCTTCTTTTCATTATGGTACCCTCAGCAGGAAACCGCATGTGTGCCTGGAAGAGATACTGTGCTGTGCACAGCAGCATATTTTTAAACTACCAACCAGATCATCAGGTACTGTAAATCATTCTGCTTATTTGAAATAGAAGAGCTTTGATAATTTATATCAGAAATACAAATGTATATATTTATATTAAACGTGGTTTTATAGGAACTAAGTATGCTGAGGAAATGCTGCTGTAACACCTTTATGTTTGCTGTCCTACCAAATAGCACTATACCTCACATCTAATCCTAATGAACTGAACATCTATTTCATTAGGAAATGGTGGCAGAAGACCCTTGGCACAATAAAGTCTGCATTTTATCAAACTGCTACCAAATCTATCAAACTAAAAATGATAATGTACCATGTGAAAATTGGGTAAAATCTCTGTGCATCTGATTGACAGAAGGTTTGCCCACCTCAGTCACCTGTGGGCATCTACATTATTACTCAGCATTCAGAAGGGCATTTTGAAGGACCTCTAGCAACTGTCCCTGCTTCAGTTCATATCACAAGGTGGTGTCAGCACAAACTGGATTATTTTTTAATCAAACTGAACTAGAATAATTCCTCCAGAGCTTCATCTGATATGTTCCAGTCATTCAAGAGCAATTGGGGACTGGGGTTTGAACCAGTGCAAAGTAAACCCCCTTGAAATACTTACAACATGGATTTGGGGTTCTCTGTTGCAACCTTTTTGCTACATAAATCTGTTTGTACAGGCTGCGGTATTTGCTGAAATAGACATATCTTATGTGTACTAAGTACAAATATTAAATAACAAACAGACGTGATGACATATGGCAACAAAGAGACAGAACAGCAAGGACATACACCATTTCCTGAAAATACCTGACTGTAACAAGTACAAAGCTTATACGACTAAATGAGAATTCAGGCTACATTCACGTTTGGGCTTGGGTAAAGAAAATATATAGAAATCTTTAATGAATAAAGGAATTTGCTAATGTAATCAGTATTATCACAGGATGGGAGATATTAATCACTCGCCTCTGACGTTGCATAGCATGGTATCAGAGGCTGGCATTTTTAACTACAGAGTAGCTCTCACCTCCAGCTCCCCAGCTTAATCATACAGATTTGTAGAATATCAGTTTCCTGCAGATACAGTTTACAGACTCAAATCAATAAGGTAAAATTTCTTTACAAAACCAATTAAGTTCTTTTTTTTGGCTGAAAAAGACTGAAATCAATGACAGTAAAAAAATGCCTCATCGAGCCTTATCCAGCCAGTACCATGGCCAGTAGGAAAACTCAGCTGGGCTGTGGATCAGGCCTGAATTTTAAACTTTTGACCTCCAGAGTACTGGATTCTTTCAGCAAAAGCAACTAACGCCAAACTAATTCAATTCTCTTCTGTACAAATACACAGATGAACAAACCAAAAGTGTGGCTGTAGTATATGAAAGTATTCTGCTAATAAACTTTTAACAGGTATGGATATCAATTCCAGAGAATATCTGGCAGAGACAAGCAACAAGAATAAAAATTCTCAAGAAGCACAAAGGAAGTCCAGCACTGTGATTCTGATCATTAGAGCATGCCTTTAAAAGCAGTAAAGATAGAGCAACAATATTTATAGTAAAGCACACCTTCAGTAAATAATCATTGTGAGAGTATAATAAAAAAAACTAAACCACACCACACTGAAGTGGACAAAAGAGAAGGAATGTCAGATAAACAGACAGACACTAGTAACCCACAGATAGCATCTAATCCAAAAGGATTTTTGTAGCTTTGCTTTGTAATCACATCCCTCCATAATAAGTATTATTTTTTTTTTAATCTTTGCTCTCTCATCCTAAGTAATTTCCTAATTTTTCAACACTTTCTTGGCTTCCAAGAATTTACAATTTTGCTGAAGTCAACCTCATAAGAAATTCCTGACACATGCAGTCATTAAGGCACTGATGTGATGTGATGTGTCATTTGAAGGTCTTTACAAAATACAAGAACTCTAGTTGCCCTTCTACCCTTATATAAGAGCTTAAAGCGAATGCCAAGAACTCCTGAAAATGTTAATTTTCCCTGACAACAATGATGATCCAACAAAACAATGAAAGAAATATTGACAAGAATACTGTTCATGGTGTCCATTGTTCCCAGGAACCATGTTCTGCAGACTCAGCCTGGCTGCAAGGGGTGGACAACAAGGCTGCTGCACAAGGACTCACACTTGTGAAACTGCCACTGTTAGAGAGTGGTAGAGAAAGATGGGAGCTCATTGAAATGAATGGTCTTCTCTCCCCAGCTTTTCAAATCACCACCTGAACATCACAATTCCTCTTTCCCTTTTTGGAAGTCCAAAAGGAGAGAGAAAACAATTCTTACAGAAAGAGCACACAAGTAAAAAGAGTGTGTACAAGTGGATTACAACCTAACAAACTAACCTCCTATAAAATAAAAGTACATGTGCCATCTGGGACTTCAGAGAGCAGCACTGTACTTCCCCTCCTAGCTTGGACAGAAATTCACATCTTGGTAAGAGTCAATTTTGCCCACAGTAAGGAACACAGGGTTTCTAAAGATTTAGATAACTGCGGAATTCTGAAATGTGGCCATCTGACCTTAAGGATTCTGTCACAGTTCAGCAGGAAATAAAACTTATTATCCCTTTTCCTTAGTAGAGTCATCCACACATTTAGAGCCTCTTTCATTTCTCCTTCACATATTGTACAGCTATATACACTGTATAAATACATATATACACAATGTAACTATTGCGTATTTACCATACAAATGTGCTTTTTGTTTGCATATATCACTTCTTCCCAGAAGAAACTAAGTAAAAGTAGAATCTCTCACTTTTAGCTTGCACATGCGTATTTTAGCTACTTGCACATACTTGGCTCCCAGGCACATAATCTAGCTAAGCACAAGTCTGCTTCTTATAAGAAAACATAAGGGAAGTGGCACATTAAACAGAGGTTTGTATATGGAAGTTTCATTTTAAGAAAGAAAAGATTACAATATTTATGAAATGTTTTGTCTTCAATTAGAAAAGAGGTTGATAATTTCCTCCAGATTCAATTCCAATCTGTTTAAATCTTCTAATTAGCATCTATAGAAACTCAAAGACCAAGGGAGTCAAACAGCTCATATTTTTGCAGGAAAAGCTGTTGTAGCTGATGCTACGCTTTGGCTTAATATAAATCACAAATATTATTACTGTACCCCTGCCTCCCCTTTTGGTTTCTTGCTTCTTTATAGCAAGTTACCACTGGGTCACATCACAGTCAAGAGTTTATGTTATTTCTTAAATCTCTATGGAACAAAGATCTCAGTCCAGATATCAAAAAAGTATAGTGAATATAGAGGTAATTTTGACCTCTTTTTCTACAGAAATTTGATTTTCAATTCTTTGCTTTCTCCACTGCTAATTCAAAAAAAGATAATTAAGAAACATGGCAGTTCACAATTGCACAGCAGTAAGCTGAGCAGCTCTTGACATTGTAATTAGAATACTTTTAGTGGAAGAAGTCCCAAGAACAAACTGAAATAAAAAATCTAGTTTTAACTAAAACCAAATAAACAAATAAAACCATATTTCTAATTTGAGGAGTGACATTAGTTTGCTTATTTGGGGGCTTTATCCCCAGTTCGGAAAAAGGCCAATCTAGTTTATTAAATTTGATGCTGTCATAAAGCTATAAAAAGGTTCTCATAACATTCAATGAAAATGACTACAGAAATAATTTATTTGCTCTTCCAGAGCATTTCCCAAGTACCAGTTTCAAAACATACAGCAAATATTAAACTACAAACCTCACACCAATACTGTTACCACACTGCATATCACTAGCTCTTACAACTGCTAGGAAAAGTGCCTGAGGCAGAGAGATGTGACAACTTGGGGGACAGGGCTCATCAGTACTTCAAAAGACTAAGCAATATTGCATCTTCATTTTAAAAAGTGTAGAAAACCTGTTAATAAGTGGATACCACTTATTTGGTCTCAGATGTCAGGAACTGTGTTCAGAGTAAATAATCCTTCAGATATTAATTGTGAGAGCACAAGAAAGGGAAGACTTGCATTCTGATGCACTTATACATCTCATTCCACTTCATTCACAACATAACACTTTATCCCAGAAATTCAATCCTGTTCTTCTTCCAGCTGCGGGTACAACCACTGAAATGAATGGGTTCATTCATCCACATCAGAAAGGGAGCAGAACTTGCTTCGCAATAATTAAAGGAATTCTTTTATTCCAGCCTATCACCACATGCTTCACTTGCAGCATATGGACAATTTAATGGTCCCAGCTCTTCCCACATTCACCAGCAGAAATCCACTCATCTCAGGGGGACTGCAACTTGAAGGACTGACCTCTATTATCTGAAATGTCAAACTGTCATAAATTTGTCTGCTTGATTCCCTCCCTCCATAGCTGTGGCAGCTCCTAACCCAGCCTAGCTCTCAGGCACTTCCACATGATTTCTACAAAACACAGTCCTGTAAATAGATCGTTGTGAGATGGGGATGAATATGTGGAAATGTGAATAATCTGTAGGGGCCAGAATAAGACTTATTTTCAGATTAAGAAGTTGAAAATAACATTTTATATTTTGCCTCTTAGCTGGTAAGAAAAAACTAACCAAATTTTTTTCTGATCTATTATTGGCGATGAAACAATGAATTTCAGTCAAAACACAAAGTATATCTTTCTCTCTCTCATACTCAGGCGTGGGCATACATACTTTCATACTGTTGTCTGAGAAGAAGAGGTAGAGGCTGCAGAACAGCCTGAGAGCTCTGTTTCATGGCAACAGCCAAGCACAGCAGGCTATTTTTTTTTACAGATACCACATGCCCAGTTACCTTCTGTTAGGTGACTTAAACCGCTAATGAACTTTTACGTTACTACTAAGGAAATGACATCATAACTTGCAAAAAGTGCTATGTCAGTTCAAATTTTCCAAAATAAAAGTGTTTTGACAAATGCTTACAAAAATGAGGAAGCTGATACACTACAAGTAAATGTTTACCAAAGTAAATCCAGGAACACATATGCATTACCACAAGAATCACTAACCTAGCTTACTCCAGTAAATGACCTGAGTATGTCACAACCTCATCAATATGAACAAGGTTGATACCTTCATTTTGTATACCTGTGCCTTTAGAGTCTCAGGGGTCTTTTTTTGCCTAATACGCATTCTTTCATCAGAAATGTCAAATGCCGGTCCCTTCCCCTAAGACTGAGAAGATCCACTGTGCTTGAAGAGCTGCAATGATATGATACTTTATATTCCACTAACAGCAACAAGCCCCAGGAAATGTGTATGCAGCATGCAACATGTATGCAGAAAAAAAATATAGTCAGTGCTTGGAAGATATAGAAGAAAATACTCCAGGGGGGCAGCCCCAAACTAACACATTACACATAGGCTACACCAGCCCAGAAGACTTGAGCTCGCCTTTCAAGAAGGAATAAATTTTAGCCCAAATGAGTAACTCTCATAAAATAGTACTTCTGCCACTCTACTGGCCTGAGGGTGGTCTTGTTAACTCTGAGAAAGGGGATACTTTTGATAAGGAAATACTTTGCTGTGGGTAGGACTGCAGTCAGCTGAGAGCAGCAAACCACAGTCAATTACAGAGCTTGCAGAAAGGACACATCAGAGATTTAAATAAGTCAGGCTTGCTTCGATTGATCAGGATATTGCCGAGACTGGACAGATAAAAGCTGCAGAACTCTGAATCTAGGTTGAAATTGTATCTCTAGGGACAAAATTATATTGAAACAGGCATTTTGCATATGAGCTTTATGTTAAATTCCACAAACTGTACTGTTAGATGATGATTCAGAATCAGATCTGTTTTCAAGGAAAACTTCAGAAAGGTTATTTTTCATGTAGATTCTCTGCAGACGTAATCCACGAGGTGTTAAGAAAAAAGGCATTTTACATAACCCACAGGCTTTGCTCGTTTCCAATTAAAGGAGAAGAGATCAGCTGGTGAAGGAAAACTCCAGTGAAAGCCCCAGTGGCACAGCATTACATAGAACCAGATCCAAAGAGAAAGCCCGTAAAGAAAGGGAATGGTATTTGTGATTTTATATAAAGCTTCTCTCTCAGTCCTAGAATGAATATTATGCATGTTTCCCATGAGCTGGATGGTGGTAGCTCCTGCAGTTTTGTTTTTGACTTGGCAGTGTTAACTTCTTAATTCCTAATCATGTAGTACCTCATTCTCATTAATCATAAGAGATATCCTACGCAATTGGTTTGCTTAGTTTTGGAGTAATATCAAACTTTCACCTTTAGTCATTATCCCTTCTTTTCCATATAGATGTCTTTCACTGCCTGCTTTAATTTCCTCCACAAGTTAGTCCTAGAGCAGGCCTTATTAGATCTGTGCCCTTCCAAGCCACAAGCCACAGCTTTCTTTTTTATCCATACACTTTTTGTAAGATCTCTGCTTTCATGCAACACTTCTATAAGTTGTCATGAGCCCCTTTATTTGCAACAGACTTTCCTGACTTTAGGAAATACCAGGCCTTCTCAAAGTCACACTAAAGTCAGTTGATTTGTCTTTGTCACCTACATCATTTATGTCTCTAAAATTGTTAGAATTTACTTCCCTCATGCCTTCATCTCCTTCCTGCTGCCAGTGATTTTGACCCAGATAAGTGGTATTGCTAACGATCTATTCCTATCTTAGTATACACTGTGATCTCTACCTTTATTTTTTTCTTAGTAAATTGAATCCCCCAGTACCTGTACTGTGACCCAGTGTTTCTGTGAACACTTGATACTCAATTTCACATCTTCCACCAGCAATTTGTTTCTTCCACTTTCTTGCCTATTCCTCTTACACCACTACAAAAAACATTCCAGCTGTTTCTGAAACCCAGTAAGGAAACTTCTGTTAAAATTACTTCACCGTGTCTGTCTCGTCATGACTCACAAGAACTACTGTTTTTTCCCTGCTGTTCAACCTTCTACTCTCCAGTACACTTTTGCCCTTTGTTACATCCATATTTTGCCACCTCTGTGTATTTAAGAAGCATTTTTATCAGCTACTCTCAGCTCCAGCCCAGAAGGCTACTAGCCCACCTACTCCAGAGGAACACTTGTTCCATGAATACTTCCTTATGATCAGACATCCTTAGAGTTTCCTCACAGCATTTACCCTTGAAACATCTGTTCATCTTTATTGTCTTGCTATGCCTTTGCCCTTCTCTGGGGACTGGAAGACTTCCTTTGAATGTTATCTACGCGAAAATACCATTGCCAGCTGACAGGAAGAAAATGGTTTCCATGTTATGGATTTTGCACCATTTTAAAATGAAACTATGTTTATACTGAAGAACATAGGCTTCCTGCGGCCAAAGCTTTATTCCTGCAGTAGCTACTGGGCCAGCTAAATGGGGCCACTTCACCCTCTTTCCCAGGTGCTTTTGTGCAGTCCTACTAGACAGCAAGATGGAAAAACAAAAATGAGCATAGATGCTGGCAGCAGCACTACTGGAGGAAAGAAGAGCAGATACAGAACAAGATGCACATTTTCTGTAATTATTTACAGGCAGCATGCATTTGGTATTGAAAATACATACACCCTACAGCTACTGAGACCTTGCTGGGCAGCACAGTGATGTTCTATAGCAGATCTTTTAAATGGGAATATGGAATAAGTTAATAAATATCGTCAGATAAATCCCATCCAAAGTCAAGTCAGTGGAATTCTTTTCTTTGATTTAAACACAGCTGAAATTTCACGCACATTATTTAAGTGTATTGCCTTTACAACCATACAGAAAGAAACCACCATGGGAGATGGAGAGGGTGCCGGAAGAGTTTCCTATTAGACTCAACAGTCCTGGTTGAAGTGCCTAAAAGTTTTCTAAGCATAAGGACTTTTATCTCACTGCATTTAAACCACCTTCACACAGGAAACTCCCCCAGCATTCTGCCCTTATAACTTACTGGAAGGATAACCTCAGCCTACAGCAACAAAGGGTACTGAAGGCAGCCAAAAATGTGAGAGCAGTTCTGTGCACACCCCACCCAGTCATGACAACCCACCCTAAATCTGAAGGCTGCATGATGATAGTAGCAAGGCTCAGCAGCCTAGCTAGCCCCAACTCAGAACACTGCCTGCAGGGCTTTTGCTCACCTTGGAGACTGGGAGTAGTACAGACAAGTGTACTGTGCAGGTACCCCTGCCTTATTTGCATATTTTAATGTCTTTATTCAGAAAAGGCACAATAAAGACCATGCAGATGATCATGGGTATCCATCCACCTCCACCTGAAATAAGTCAAAGCAGCCTAAAACATTTTAATCAGGATGACTATTAAGACAGAAGTATACAGATTTGTAAATGGTAGTTGGAGAAGGTCTTTGCTTGTCCATAATGCTACGAGTGGAGGGCATTCAAATAAATTCAAAGCAACTTTTTCTCATACAGTCCATAATTAAACCGTGGACTCCACTGTCACAAAATATTTTGATGGCCCAAAAGCCATGAGAAAAATTCAAGATGGCAAATTAATTAGTAGTTATGAAACATAGATTAGTGGCTTTTAAACATGTTCTTCCAAATGTAACCTCTACTTCAGGAGCTCAGTAAATCTCCCCTTGTTAAAATACTCAACAAGGGAAGCTCCACCACCTCCTTGTGCTATTAGATTGTTTCTCTAAGCATTTAATTTTGACATTTTCAGATACAAAATACTGGCCTAAACCAATGTGGCAGCTGTTAATCTACATGTTTTCACATGCTCTTTTTCATGCTTTGATATGGAAATTATACCAGTTTAGACTTCTTTGTACACTGCTATTTTGCGGAGAAGTATGACACAAAAGCATAACAGAATAAAGGCCTGCACTTGTAAGAGGGTCACATTTACACTGCTTTGCACACTACCTTTAAAGCTAACAGTATTTACAGATAATTCCATTTTAAACCTTTTGTTTCTTAAAAAGCAGACACATATACAAGAACTGCTGCTGGAAAACACAGTCACAAACAAATACAAAGAAATCCCAACATCTTGCCCTGAACTTCATTTGTGGTAATGTGTGATGCCACTGACAGAAAGCACCTTCTCTCCCACTTACTGGGAAGACAATGTTTTCTTTTATCCCATAATTTCTGTAACTGCTTGAAAACATGAGGCAGGATCTATGCATCTGTTAGGGCTTACAGCATCTGAATTCCTTCCCCCCAAAGCGAGGCAGAAAAAAGGATGCTGGTCAAATAGCAGTGTTCCAAGTCACTTGCTTGGCGTTGAAGCTGCATATGGCTTTTAAGCCACATGTTAAGTATCACTGAAAAGCCTACTGTATCTTCATTTCTAGTGACTTTGGTGCAGTCTGATATTGGCTACGCTTAACTCCTGCAGAACTGGGAAGTGATTAATGAGACCCACAAATGTAAGCAGAGATCTTCTAAATACCCCAAAAAACAATTAGAGAATCTCACCAATAAATGCTTCTTTTCTTCTTTCTTTTCTCCACATGCTAGAACCAATCAGTTGGCATGGTCAGGGTGGGATTTTTTTACGAGATTTACAGTGATGATATAAAGTACTGTAGATTTCAATATGAAATACGTATTTTGTATGGAAAAAACCCCAATCAAACAAAACAAACAAACAAACCCAAAACAAAAAAACCAAACCAAACCAAACCAAAAAAACCCACGTAAAAACCCACCACAAATAAACTAACCAACATTTCAGGCATGCAAGGAATGCAAAAAACCAAACCTCAAAAGCTTGAAGTGGTATCATATAAATCTTTTTAATTGATTTTACAAGGACATAAATTAACATTTTGGTTCCTTAATAGATGGCTTTTCTCACCTATTGAAAGTGGCAGTGCCATACAGATGATCGGTTTCTATTTAGCGGAGCCATTTTTCTCTAAAAATGGGGTGCACAAAAACACAGCCCACTAATTTTCTTATTTAAACCCCCTCTCTATTTTACTTTTCAATAAACGCTAGCCATTTAGCATTTAGTCTACATGGTCCTTAACAGCCATCTACTGAATACCACATAATTCAGGTGCAAGAGCCGCATCTGTAACACAGCTGAAGTGCAGCTCTATCGCAGCTCTACGGAAAGCTGAGCAACTTGACAACAGCGAGCCATCATTAAGAAGCCGGACAGGGGTTTAATAGCAAAGACCTGTTCTCTGACTTAATAAATGAACTGCAGTTTTATACGCTGCACAGCCGCATTTGTTTCAGTGCTAGGAGATGGAAACAGTGTTTACATCTATAGCACTATGTCAGCTTCACCACATAAATAAGTCAGACCCTGGAGAGCTGCTCACTTCCGTAAGTTCTTGAGAAGCATGTAGCAGGAAAATATGAGCTACCCCAGCCTGGAAAAAAATAAAGACTTTGCTCTAGCTAGTATTTCAAAAGGCAAGCATTTTCTTTGTATTTACTTCTATCCCCACAGCTATAATGAATTATTCAAGCAATCTCGATACAGTACAGGATTTTTGCTTTTATTTTATTTGTCTATTTTATCACAGGCTACTTACAAGGACAAGCATGCTGAGTCAACGCAGGTGTAAATCACCACACTTTTATGTTAATCAGTGGAACTAGGCAGGCTCACTCCCATCATTTCTAACCCAATATATTTAGTGCAGAAGAGGTTTTGATCGGGGTATTAATAATGGACTTGTTTATTACTATTTCCCAAACAACAAGGTTGGCATGGTGTGCCCCCCCCCCCCCCCCCCCCCCCATTTTTCTTTAATAGCAACAGAAAAACAGGAAATGTTTAGTGGACCTAACTAATCCCCGGGTTCACACATAGTGCATTCCTTCAGGATGGACTCTCCAGGTAGGCCTAGCACATTGAAATGTTCTACAGTGTAGAAATCTTTGAGCTAGTTCTGAATGACCTGATGCAGCCACTTGGCAGAGAACTTCGCTACACAGAAGCGTCAGCTTGGTTTCTGAAAGCAGCGAAGTTACATCAGTGCTGCCTTCTGTCAGGACTAACTGGGTCAGCAAAGCACCCTACAAAGATGTCCAGGTGGTTTATAGTTCTAGAGGTCATTGTTTCAGAGCTAGGTCACATCTCTGCACAGCAATCACTCTCCCACTTTAAGGTCTAAACCTTCAGCTGACCACTGTCTGCCTAGTCAAGAGATCCACATTTGTTAAGTCTCACAAGTGAACTTAATTTCCTGCAGTCTGTATTTGACTTCAGAGCATTTCTAAACACTAATTTTCACTGGATAATATGAAGCTTCAGCAAGTTCAATGCTGTGAAATTCCATGATAGAAATGTCAGGACTTTTGAAACAACCTTCACCAGAGAAAATAAAAATAAAAATGTAAGACCACACTCTGATTTGGCAATCCTGCCCTGCGCTGGAAGCAAAGCAAAGGAAAGGCTAACAAGATCCTGTAAGTGGCTTGTTTCCAGGATCTAAGGTAATCTGTGAATGACAGTGCTGGCTATCAATACCTTCTTGGCACTAGGAGGTAACATATGCGAATAGGAGACAGGGCATATGTCCAAAGAGTCACTGTGTTCCAGGTAATGCTCGCTGGCACGAAAACCCTTTTAAAACACAACCGGCTATTATTGTTTATAGCAGCACTAAGAATAGAGAAGCCACAGACATACAAATCACAGCTGACAGTCTGAACCTTTACATTGCTTTGTATTGTTTATAGAAATGTATTAAGCACTCTTTGTACAAGTCACACATTTATACAAATTAAAATGTAAAATGCAATAATACTTTTTTCTGTTAAATCCCTTACTTGAATGAATGATTGAAGGATCTGAGCCTAGATCAGTGCAATATAAAATATGTAGACCTCTAGGTACTGGTACTGAATGAGATCAAGTTGTGTGACATTAGTTTATTGTATTGCCATAGCTACCCTTCACATCCTTGCTGTAACACACACAGGGGGTCAATAGCCTTGCTTTGGTCATTGCACATGAAATGAATCATAACTATCTCACTGATATTTCCAAGTCTGTTGAGACATCTTTCCATATGTTATGAGTTCTCAGGGATGGGAACCATGCTGTCATTATTACTGTCTGAGGTCAAAGATGACCTAGGTTTCTGCCTAGGTCCTGCAGTATTTATCCTAAAACAAATCATTAATTCCAGGGTCCTTTAAGGTATGAATTTGTGAGGTATCTGCCTGTCTATGCACACTTCTCCAATTATAATGTGAAACTCAAAATGATTAATGCAGGACATCTAACAGATCCAGGTTTTTTGGCCAGTGATATCAGCAGCTTACTGCAACTTTGCAGGAGGTTTTAGCTTTGACGTGAAGAAGTAGGCGGTCAGAAATGGAACCCTGCATATATCAGGCTAATAATTCTGAACTAGCCTGGCTTAGGTTTTTCAGTAATGTGAAGGTGGGATCCATGACAATGCAGCTCATTTGAAAAAACCCTGCAGATTTCAATTTAACATGTTTTAAGGAAAGTTCAGGACAGCGTCCTAGTCAGTATATTAGCGAAGTGCCTTTAACTGTAACAAGCAAAAACTGCAACAAGCAAGAGAAAAAAAATAAGTGAAAGGGCAGGAAAACCGGGGTGCCTATTGACTCCACAGTCTCTGATTGATGTGGATTGTAAAATGTGGAACAAAGCTTAAATTCCAGTTATTTGGGACTCTGAGACCAGGAGAAGCTTTTGGCACCTGAAGAGCAGGTTCAGGTCATGTTCGTTGTAAGACGTAAAGACAGAAAAAGCAACCAATGACTTTCCAAATGTTAGGAAGCTAAACGTAGTAGCAGGGCTTATGCAACTGATATTAAGCCTATATTATGTAGACTCCGAGTTTATATGTAGATACACAGGTATCTACCAACTTCATGATGATTTGACTGGGTACTGTGTACTGCTGAATACTTCAGACTAGCATTCAGATGAATTCAAGTGCAGCTATTCTGCAGCTCTTAGAGCATTAGATTAAAACAAGATTGAGAGCAAAATCCCAGGGGCTACAAGAAAAAGAGCCTTGTAATTCTGCCACTAAGACTAATACAGTTGTAGCTTATTAATGTAGACAGTAACACATAATGAAACATCATTAATTCTCACATGTAATATTGGTTTCTAATTTGAGGGATTGTGTCCACTTATCTGCAGTTTAATTATTCAGATTTATAACTTGGCAACTCAGAACAAGGAAGTGCTGTATTCCTCTCCATTAACTGAGAATTCCAAAAAATAAAATACGTGTTCCTTGTAAGGGCAGCCTGTATATTTCACAAGTCTTTTTGCTCTTCTGCATTTATGATTCAGTTCTCCTGAATCATAAATTTGGGTATGATTTAGTAACTTTCACTGCATGTCTTATTCCAGATCTTTTTGCTTTATAACAATGCTTTTATCCATAAAAGGGCATTTTATTTCAGTGCTACTCTAAGGGGCTACTGTTTCAGTACTCGGAGGTGCATTCCAGAAAAATCTGTCAGGCTTTCTACCAGTTAGGAAGATCACCAAGTTTATGTTTAGTACCTCAGATCACACCTTTCTATTCAAGTAACTAATGATGTATCAACACAATAACATAAGACAGAACAAACCACCACCCCACATAGCTAACTTCAGTAGTGAACACTACTCCTGATCTTCATTTTTTTTTAAGCCTTTGAACCAGAAACTGCTGTGACTTTGTTTTTGCTACACTAAAGAATGGCTTCAGAGAGAAAAGATGCCTGTTCCTCCAGTACAATATAGAACTGATTAGGAAAGAAGATGTCAGACAATATGTTTCCAGTCCCTAGATATTGCACTTATACCCCTACAGCAGCCTTCCAGTATCTGAAGGGGACCTACAAGGATGCTGGAGAGAGACTCTTCATCAGAGACTGTAGTGATAGGACAAGGGGTAACTGGTCCAAATTTAAACAAAGGAAGTTTAGGTTAAATATAAGTAAGAAGCTTTTTACTGTGAGGGTGGTGAGGCACTGGAACGGGTTGCCCAAGGAAGTGGTAAAAGCTCCACCCCGGTGGTGTTCAAGGCCAGGTTGAACAGAGCCTTGGGTGACATGGTTTAGTGTGAGATGTCAATACCCATGGTAGAATTTGATGATCTTGAGGTCCTTTCCAACCCTAATTATTCTATGATAATGTCAGCCAAGCTAGTACTTGTTATTGCCAGGGATCGTTTTTTAAAAAAGTCCATTGGCATTTTGTGAGAAACTAGGAACTACAGTATTGTTTATTAAGATTTATGTTAAGCCTAATGTAAAGGTTAGACAACAAAAGA
>WYDI02022881.1:1995-81375 GCA_009867235.2 Psittacus erithacus
TGAAAGTTAGAAACACAACGCCGCACCAGCCACTAAGAAGGAGAAAAAATGACTGCTACTGCTGAACCCATGACACAAGGCAATCAAATTTTAGCCATGGTCAGTCATTTATGTCCATGAATACGTTTTTAGAAAGACTTGAGAGAAAGAAACTAAAACTCACCTTACACTCAAAGTAAAAAAGTTCTTGTATGGACCATTACAGCTAGCTATTGGGCAGAAAGTAACTCAATTATCATTCTTATGTCTGAGTCATGACTGTATTGCATATGTCTCAGGAAACAATTCTAGTTTGCCAGAGTCAATAGGGATTTTGCAGAAGTAGCCTATGCTTAATGAAAAGAGGCTGTAAAACAACCTTATGGAATGTTTAAAAGTTAGTGGGTCAGATTGGTTGGGTGGAGTGTGGTTGGACTAAGATTTTATTTTTCAGAGGGTGATTAGATTTGGTGCTAATAGGTAATGCAGTGTCTTGACTGTTTGCTACCCGTGCATGGTCAGCTTTTCATGTTATATTTGCTGATTCTTTTTCCTTTTTTCTGTTCTAGGGTAAAGTATTTGCTCTGAAACCCATTGGGATGCAGGTGAAAGTAACTGATGCGATTAAAGGGCTGGTGCCATCTATGCATCTTGCTGATGTGATGCTAAAACAGCCTGAGAAGAAGTATAGCATAGGAGATCAAGTCAGGTGTCGGGTGAGAGCTGCCAGGCAGGGTCTTCAGCTTTTGCTCTGAGTACTTAGTGGCTGATTTGGTCAGGCAGTGGCAGACAAGCTTTTTGAACCTTCTTGTATTCCATTCTTGCAGGTGCTGGAGTGCAGTCCTGCAGGAAAGAAGCTGATACTTACTTTAAAGAAAAATCTTGTTCAATCAAAGCTTCCAGTCCTCTCCAATTATGAAGATGCAAAACCAGGTCTGATCACACATGGCTTTGTGGTGTGTGCAAGGGAATTTGGCTGCGTTGTGAAGTTCTACAATGATGTCAAAGGTCTGGTACCCAAGAATGAGCTGAGCTCAGAACCCATATCTTGTCCAGATAAAGTCTTCCATGAAGGACAGGTAATTACTGTACCGATGCCATGTGTTGTGTTTGAATGCAAAAGAGAAATCTGCAGCTGAGTTAGCTCCAACATGGGTTTTTCCCTTGAGGAACCAGCTACACCAAGAGGTGTTTATGTTCTTTCACTCTAAGTAACCCATTTGAGCACATTAGGCTGTGAAAGAGGTAGCTCTGAGTATTTCACAGACCCGTCTGTTTCTAGGCTCTCTGTTAATGGTATGCTGGAAGCACCATGGTATCTGATAAGAGGGTCTAGGTTGCAGTTTCTTCTGAGGAATTTAAAACTCTTATTCACAGAATCAGGAATATGAGGTTTCCTGCCTCTACATTATTCTAATTTTCCTCTTTGTTTCAAATCTTACACATCTTAAACCAGACACTGTAGGAACCATGCGGCTCACCAGGTTCTGGTCTTTGTTGTGCATAAGTCTATACAGATCTCAGCCCTCTCTTATTTATTTTTTTTTCTGGTGCCTTTATTCGTCTTCAGTGCTGCTGTCTGGCTGGCTAAAGAGGGGCCATTTTCAGTCAAGATTTCTAACTCTAAATCTGGAGATCTGAATTTTATTCTCAACTCTGCTACAGACTTGCAGCGTACTTTTAATGAGTCATTTAATTATTATGTACTTTCATTTTCTGTCTGCGTGATCAGAAAGACATTTGTCTCTGGTTGAACCTGTTAAGTTTTCACCACTGGCCTGGTACCCTTAGGAGTAAGAAAAAAGTATACTGTGTATGCATTTTCCAGTCTCGTTTTGTAAGTGGTAGCACACTGAGGAGGAGCATCAGGTGAATTAAACTTTTGGTTTATCTTTTTTTTTCTTTTTTTTTTTTTTTGCTGCAGGTTGTTAAAGTAATGGTCTTAAAATGTGAGCCCCAGCAGGAAAGGCTCTTGTTGTCCTTCAGGTTATCAAGCAAACCTGCTCTGGACGACAAAAAAGAATGTACTGCAAAGAAGAGACAGGAAGTGAAATATCAAATAGGAGAGGTATTGAATTCAGTGACGGGTCCCTTTTTTGCCTTTTCCTACTTGTTTTCCAAGCAATTTGATATAATTTTGAAGAAAATCTGTTGGTGCCAGGAACTAGCATTAAATGTGCATTTCTTATTGTGTGGTTGGTCTCCTGGATCAAAACCTCTGTTGTCAGAGGTCAGAATAAAGGATTCCCAGGGCAGTCCTTCTGGAGGTACCAATTAGCGCTCCTTTTCCTAGGTGGACTCCTCTTTCTTCTGCATGCTGCTGATATTCTCGCTCCAAAAGCAGTTGCTTTTGCTCTCTGGAAAAACACAGCTTCAGAAAAATGTTTTTAAATGCTTCCTTGTTGTCTTTGGAATGAACACAGTTTCCAGGACCCTGCAGATACTGCTAATGCAGGAACAGGGCAGTACTAATCTTGTTTAAATTATTCCCTTCACCCTTCAAATAAAAACCAAGAGAATGTTTGTAACTCTAGTTTTCTCTGGGAGCTGAGAGTTGCTTTTTTATTTTACTATAGTGTTGATGTGCTTTTTAGGCACAGCCCTGTTGAGTGAGATTTTTTTCATACATAGCTGGGAGCCAGTGTCAGAGCCCCTGCAGCACAGCTTTTGGTACCCAGTGCATTGAAAGGATAACTTCAAAGACACTTCAAGTTTTATATGACCGTATTTGTTATCTTTTCAGATGGTTGATGTGAAAGTCCTGAAGAAGAAAGATAATGGGCTAGAGGTTTCTGTCTTGGAAGATGAAGGCAATGTGATAGCCTCAATTCCCACAGTGCACCTCTCTGATTTTGTTGCTACCTGCAAGCTCCTATGGCATTGTCTTCAAGAGGGAGATGTCCTGCCCAGAGTTATGTGCCTAAGTGACAACGGAGAGCGTATTGTATCCTTTGCCACCCCAACCAGTCGAACAAAGAAGTGAGGAGGAGGTATAAGTCAAGAATCCAGAGAATCTACAACAAACAGAAGATACACTAGTTAGTGTGTTGAAGTGGATGTGCCTTTCAAACTATCAGTGCTTCCAACAGTCATTATAACTTGCTTGTGTTAGAAGTGAGGCTCAGCTGCTGCTAGAATCCCATCAGAACCAGGACTTGGTTGTGAATTGACTGATCTTCTAAACCAGCTTCTGGGCTGTTAATCATATCACAGCCTGAGCAAAAATTCTATTGTTTTTACACCAAAAATCAGAACTGAAATATTAGGAAGTTGACACTTCTGCTTGCGTGAAACACACATCTTTAATGCTGAGCAGCTTAAGAGACGTCAGTTGCTAAATTTTAGTGTAGAGAGATCAAGACAGAAATAGGAATTGCAGGATTTTGAGTTCCTAAATTGTCTAACCTCCAAAAAGTGCTCTATCTCTGTGGTTAGCATCACCAAGAGATTTGCTTGATATCAGGCTTCTTTCGTTCATCTTTTCCCATTTTTCCTAACTGGTTGTTCAGATCTTGAGCAGAAAGTCTGCGGTGATTTCTGCAGTACAGGAGGAGCAAGTTGCGAGAAGTTTCTCTGAAATCCAGCCTGGGATGCTGTTGACTGGTTACGTGAGGAATGTGATGCCTTTTGGAGTGTTTGTGGAGTTCCCTTTTGGTGTGACAGGATTGGCACCCAAAGTGGTAAACAATACATTCACTTCAGTAAACAGCATGTATTTACTCAGTCATGCATGAAACATGGCTTTTGGCAAAGGTACCATAACGAGCGAACAACAGGGCTGTGGATCCTGTGTTTGCGCAGCTTTCTCCAGTAGGGTAAGAGCTGCTTTTAGGTTTGTGTTTGAATTCACTTCCAAGATAAAATTAATGACTTTTATTCAAGTGTGCTTAAGTTTCAGCAAGGATTTCATGTGACTACAGTAATTAATTTTAATTGATGGCTTTTTGGTAGTATCTGTTGAATTTCCTTATGCATTTTCATGAAGTCTTAACATCAGCCTGTGTTGTGAGTGCGCTGCAGGTGTTTGATAGCCAGCAGCTGTGCTCAGTAACCCATGCCCTTTTGTTTTCTTTGCATAGAGCATGAGTGACAAGTTTGTGACGGACACTAAGGACCACTTTGTGGTGGGACAGACTGTGATTGCAAAGGTGATGAGCATTGATGAGGAGAAGCAGCGAGTGCTCCTCAATCTGAAGGTGTCAGAGTGTAGCTCAGGCGATTCTGCTGCAGAGAGCTTTGCCCTACTGAATCAATATTTCAAGGAGATGAAAGAAATCAGGAATTTGTTAAGAAGAAGAGGTAAGATTGCTAGGCCTCTAAGAGAATTAAAAATAAGGGGAAAAGACAAACTGTGAGGTCCATATGCCAAAAGAGGAAGGGGAGATAACAATGGTACAAAAGGATGGGTTCCTCAAAGTACCTGTGAGGATGAAAATAAGAAAGGCCAGGGTGAGATTGGATGTTCTGTGGACCAAAGCCTTACTCCAGCCTTGGAGGTGCTTTTTTGGAGTGAGTGTTTGGAATTGCTTTATGAAGCAATCTAAAATTTAATCAACTGAGACATATGCTAGTAGATTCACCATTTAATTGTGTGTCGCAGGAAGCATTGTCTCTGTTTGTTTATCTGATAGGAATTAATTTTTAGTACTCTATAGGTTTCACCTGTAGTGACATCTTGTTACAACTGTTGCAAAACATTTTTGTCTTTAATGTTTTGCTTCTTATAATTGTGAAATGCAGGTCTGTTTTGTGGTTTTAGTATTAATCTCCTTTATTTTTACCTTTTACTGCATGCAATGCCAAGTGCCAGTGTTTCTGTAAGACTGGAAAATATTCTTTTGAAAGTTATCAGATCCTTCATGTCACAAAAGTGTTTCTGCTTTGATTAACTTTTAGTGTTGACTTTGTATTTCTACAGATTCAGGAGTCTAAACTTTGTTTTCTGTTATGAAGGTGTATATAAATGTTTGTTTGTGCACTCTTGAGCAGATGTGAAGGTTGTCTTTGTTTTGCAAAGAAACAACATAGGTAAAACTGACTTCCCACTTTTTTTTTCCCTTTATTTAGGGGAGTCCAGCATGACCCAAGGCCTTTGTGAGCTGGTGCCTGGGAAGGAGCTGCAGCTGGTTCTGCAGGATGTGAAGGAGGATGGCTCAGCACTGTTCAGTGGCAGCTGTCTCACAGGCTTGACCGTAACAGCCACTCGCTACCATTTGGGAGGTCAGGGTTTTGTCTTTGCTTGCTTTGGGTTTTGCTCTTGTACTTTGAAACCTGTGTCTTGAAATGAATTCTGATGACAAGGAGCTAACATAGGAGGAATCTGATCAGAGTAGGGATGGACTTGAAGAGCAGTTTAGTTTCCTAATGTGTTATTTATCTGTTTGCATGATTTGGAACATATCCTTTAAATCTGCCTCTGCCTCTGCTGTCTCATCTCTAAACTGGACCTCAGTCTGCCTGAGATCCTGGGTATCTTGTAAGGTCTAGTTTATGCTCTGAGATCCCTAGTTGAACTGTACTGTATATAGACAAAGTACTAATACAAGCTCCAGCTTTCTCAGCGTGCTCATTTGTTTATTTTAGAAATACCTTCCTTGGAGTATGCTCTATCTGAGATTGCTGTTAATTTTTCTTTTTAAGTCAATGGGACGTGAAAACAGGTCTGCAATTTTGGTACTCTGCAATTCAAAAATTAGAGCAGAAAAGTGCCATATTCTGCAGAACCAAGCAAGTACATGCCGAGATGATGAATAAACCAGTATAAACTGCTAACTTCAGCAGGAGTAAGATCCCAGCATTTCTGTGTTTCCTCAGCAGCAAAGTGATGATATTTTTGTGCATATGTTAGCATAATTTTTCAAAACCTGTATTACCTTGAGTTTGTATTTAGTCAGCCTTGTCTGCATTATTGAAGAGTTCCATTTTCATAAAATCAATTTAGTTCTTCCATGAAAGGATCAGACTCTTTCCAAATAAAAAAGATCCCCTTTTATTAACTCTTTGCCATTAATGTTGGAGGAATCTGTTCTTTTCTGAAAGAGGCTTATTATACGTTTGGTACTAAGTTGACTTTGTTACAGTTATTTAGTTCCAGTTAGTAATTAAATAGTCTTTTTATCACTATATTGTTCAGCAGTTAACAGGAAGGGTTGCCTGTGCTTCAGTTTATGTGCTGCTAGCTTAGTTGCTCAAAATTCTTCACTGTCATCAGGAGATAATCTCCTTTTTCTCATTTGTAGACAAAAAAATTATTCCTGGTGGGAAAACCAAGGCGTTGGTTCTTCATGTGGATGCCCTCACATCCAAGGTGTATGTTTCTCTTCGGGAAGAACTGTTAAAACGAAGACCCAAGCAAGTATGTGTTTGGATTTGTGTGTTTCTGTTCATCTAGCAAACTTTAGGTGATTAATGTATTTTGAGGGGGGGCTGTTTCCTGTTTGAGAACTGTGGGAGGTAGAGTGGAGGAAGTCAAAGTCTCAGCAGGAGAAGTCACTATCTCCATTTCTGTCTAGCGGCTCGCAGAGAACTCCCAGCACTATGCCATTGTTCAGCACATAGCAGAAGAATTTGCTATTGTGTCTTTGGAAACAGGCCAGCTGGCAGCTATCCCCGTAGCATCTCACTTCAATGACACCTTCCGCTTTGACTCAGAAAAACTGAAGGTGGGACAAACAATCTCTGCAACCTTAAAAGTAGTGAAGGAGAATGACCACGGACTCTTGTTAGCAGTACAAAGCTCAGCAAAGAAGAATGTTTTTGTAAGGGTCCGGAATGAATCTGAGACAGCATTAGAAGAAGTGCTTGCTGCTGTAAAACACTCGCTTTCCCTGGGGGATCTTGTTACTGGTACTGTTAAATCTGTCAAACCAACCCATGTCACAGTTGCTATTGATGACAAGCTGACAGGTTCAATCCATGCATCCCGGATTCTGGATGAAGTTCCCATAGGCTCTTTTCCAACGTTTACTCTGAAAGCTGGACAGAAGGTGACTGCTCGAGTCATTGGAGGCAGAGACGTGAATACTCACAGGTGGGAAAACATGCATATAATATTACTTCTTGGGGAATGAGAAGGGTAAAACAGATACTCAGATGTTCTAGGCTGTTCTCTCTGTCAGCAGATGCTGTTAACAGCTGCCTTTGCTGGAGTAGTTGAGCCCTGAGGAAATCTATTATATTCTATCCCAAGTCCAGGTTTTGGTGAACTAGCTCTCTACCTGTGTCAATATATTTATCTTGAGTATAGATTGTAAGAAAAAAAGGTGTCTAAACTCTGAAGGTCCAGTGGAAGCCTTAAATATAAGCAGGATTTGGCTACAGGGGCTAAATTTGCTGGAATATTTTGGGTACCTAAATTGCCAGTGAAATAGTACTGGGAAAACAGCAACTGGAAGGAGGGGTTTGGTAACTTTTGGGGGCTTACACCTGGTTTCTTTTGCCAGTGCAGAGGGATTACAAGTGGGTGACTGGGGCCTAGGGAGATCATGAGAAAATTTCTTTTTCCTGTTCTTTAGATACCTGCCTATCACCCATCCACACTTCACACAGTCCATTCCAGAGCTCAGCATTCGACCAAGGTAAGTATTGGTCTCTGTGCTGTCTCAAGATTCTTCACAGACCTTATATCCTTATGGGTTTCCTCCCTTGCTCCCCCCATCTGTGAAGGAACTGACCATGAGCAAGTACCTTCAAGTGAATGCAGTATGGCAAGGCCTCCTACTCTCTCTTTCACACTAACTTGAGCCTGTGAGCTGTGTTAAACCTCATAAAGCTCTCCTAGCACCTGATTTCCTTTAAATGTCCTTTTGGCTTCAGGTTCTGCCAGTCTAGAGTCTGGCATATCTGTTCATGTCAGAATGATTCCCTCAAGTCCAGGGAAGAATTAATTCCCTGTAGAAGCATGCAGTTGGGGAGGGAATGGGAATGAATGTCACAAAGGCATTGTCACCATAATCCCCTGGGTTTCTAACTCCTATCTTCATCATTATTATGACCAAGGCTGTCTTACTGATAGCCTCTTTCTTTGTTCGCAGTGAAATAGAAGGGGAAGTCACAGCAGTGCTGAGCCGTAAAGAAGACAGTGCTACCAGGAAACTTGAACTCTACAGTGTTGGACAGACAATCACCTGTTTTGTGAAAAAGGTGAGGTCAGAGTCTTCTTAAGAAGTGTGTTGGAGAGGCAGCAAGTGGGGGTGACCTCAAGGGGCCCTATTTCAAACCTAAACACTGACATTTCTGTGGTCTTCATTAGCTTTGAGTGTAGCCCATGCAAAGTGGAGAATCTTACAGGGAGAAGGAAGTCACATTTTCTATGCTTAACATAGTCAAGCTAACACATCCTCTTTGACATGCCTGTATGTTGCCAGCAGATGCTTTCCACACTGCACGCTAGCAAAGGGGGCTTTGAGAAATTGCATATGCCACCAGCACAAAATACTCTCACTGCTGATCCCCTTTGAGGACTTGTCTGTGAATCACAGCAGCGTTATGCTTTTAAGAGTAGAAGCCAAATCACTGTTTTTGCTTGGTGCAAGAGCCAAGGCTGAAGTAGTTCTTTCTAGCCTTAAAAATTAACAAACCCACTAGAGGAGAGTTTTTTTCCCAAGGTCTCATGTTGTCTTCTCTGGTTATGTGTCGTCTTCTCAGTATAACATCCTTAAGAATTGGCTGGAGGTAGAAGTTGCCCCTGACATTCGAGGAAGAGTTCCTCATCTATTGCTGTCTCTGAACACCAAGGTAAGAGGCCATTACAGGTAAAGTTACATGTAATTTTTGCCATGCACATGGCTGCAAGTAATGACTGCAGACACTTCTGACATGCATGTGAACTTATAACCCAGTACTCTGTTATAGGCATCACTGCATCTCTCCGACAAGCAAGTACTATGCCTGTAGCTCAGGTCAGCAGAGCCATTGAAACAATGCTGTCAAGTATATACATCAAAGATGTGCCAAGAAATTGTAAAGCTTCATAGAAGAAACACCAGAGTTGTGCAAAGGTCTTTTTCTAGCAATAAGTGAAAACCTGTCTTTTCTTTCAGGTCTTGAAACATCCAGAAAAGAGCTTCAAAAATGGCCAGGCAATATCAGCTACAGTGACTGGAACAGATGTCACTGAAACAAACCTCTGCTTGTCACTCACAGGTATAGTAAAGCCTTCACAGCAGGACCCCACTGCCTGTGTTTTACTCAGAGGTTGTTGTGCACTGACCCCTCAAGTGAAAATGTTATACTCCAGAGCCAAGCTGTATCTCCCTGTAGGACAGAAATAACCCCTGTGACTCTTGCCCAGATGTAGCAGCATGCAAGGCAACAGTGGTCAGACCTTTAGGTTAAAGAATCACTTTACTACTGTCTCAGCATGAAGCCCCTCTTTGAGCCCTTATGAATGTATTCCCTCCTTATCTCAGACATGAGATGGTACATTTGTTATCATGTGTCAGTTTTTCTGGATCTGGATACTGTGCAACTAAGGGATCTCGTCTGGGCTGCCAAAGCAAATGTTGCTGTGAACTGAGAATGCATAGACTGCACCTTACCAAAAGTTGGTGGGTTTGATATGTGACTAAGCAACTAAACCCAGCTTCACTGACTCATTCTCCCTGTTGCTTTGATTGCATAGTTTTGAAGTCTGTGAAGCTCTATTCCTCCTTCACTTTTTCCAGGAATTCAGTCGCTGGAGCAGGGCACCATCACTGTAGGCATGGTAACAAAGGTGACTCCACACATTGGTTTGACCGTTGCGCTGCCAGGTGGGAAGACTGGCAAAGTCAGCATCTTTCACCTGAGTGATACTTACATGGAGGATCCTCTGGGTGACATCAAAGCTGGCAAGATTGTCAGGTCAATAGTTTTCTTGTTTCCTCAAGCTGTAGGGCTTAGAAATGCCCCCTTTGGTTACAGGCTTTTTGCTGTCATAAGATGATGCCAGACCTGTAAGGTTTAGACTGTAGCTGAAAGTAATGCTGACCTAAGACTTAATATGAGTTTGTGTTAAAGCCTTACCTTTTCTATATATGAACTCTTTCCAGCTGCCTTCTTGGGCTGTGTTTTGAGCAGCAACCAAGTTGCTGATGGGACTGAGGGAAGATAGTTACCCCAGCTCTTCTGTGGTTCTATGAGCTTTTTGGCTAGTCAGTTGCCTTTGCATTTGTAATGCACAAGTAATTTAATTTCTACTTCACAGACTGGTTGGGAATGCTGGAGAGTGCCACAGATCAGGTGATTCAGCTGTAACAATCTTCAACTCTTTTGTACTAGCAATAGAGACTGGGTAAAGCAAGTAGATACGTTTCAAAAAGCTCTTTAGCTGATTTCATGACTGTTGTGTCATGCTAGCTTGCATTAAACAGCAGGTACTCCAAGGGGAGGAGTAGTTTCTTATCTCTGGGCATCATTCTGCTGGTGAGAATACCTATTTTTTTATCTGTGGCTTTTTTTAACAGGTTTTCTGTTTTCTCTCCTTACTCTGCCATGCAGGTGTTACATCCTCTCCAATGAGAATGGCAAAATCCAGTTATCTCTCCGTCAATCCCGGTATGTGTCATCCCTCCAGTCTGTTGATCTCCTAGTGAAGAAAAGGATTGTGAAATACAGTAACTGTTGATTTAGGTGGACCAGTGTGAAGTGTTAAAAGGACAAGGACTAGAGGGTTTTATTTTTCCTTTTTTAAGGATGAGACTTGTTCCTGCTTCAGAAATATTCTCCTGCGTATTGGCATGGAGATGCTTGGCCCTTAATGTAGAGCTGATTTTCCTGTTTATTGTAGTTTCTAGACCGGACCTAACTTCTTTTGCATTTTTATTTGGGAAGAAAGGGAAAATTCCACTATTGAATTTGCAGTACAAACATGTTACATTTCAGTGTTCAGCTGCATTTTAACCATTTTGATCAAATAGCAGATGTGGTCCTAAATATCTCTTAAAACTGAGCCTCTTGCTTTGTCTTCTCTAAGGAACAAAAATGCATAAAGCATGTGGAATGACCTACCTTAGAAATAAGTGGGGGAAAAAACCCAAGCTAGTGCTGTGCAGAATTTCAGACAGGATTTTACTCTCCTCATTTTCTTAGTAGCAGAGGAAGCCTGGCTGATCTGTTTTGTTTGGCTTTGTTTACAGCAGCATGTCTGTTTCCTAATGTTATGTATAGCTTGGCAGAGACGCAGATAGTCCATTAGTACATTTGAATAAACTGAAGGGTGTGTCTGATCTGGTACATTTTCCAGAAAGCACAAGCTGTTGTTAATACTGATTTCTTTTTTTGATATTCAGAGCAGGACATGGATTATTCAGGTTGGTGCTTTAATTTATAAACTCTTTTCTTTTAGGCTAAACCCAAAGAGCAAAAGCAAAGTGGAGGATGTTGAAATAACATGTATTAAGGATGTTAAAAAAGGCCATCTAGTGAGAGGCTATGTCAAATCAATCACTTCATCAGGTGTATTCTTTGGGTGAGTAGCATAAGGAAATTAATCTGATAAATAAGGGGTCTCAGAGAACTTACTTTGAATGGATGATTCTGGAATCTTGTTTGGGGGTGATCTCTGGCCTACTATGATGTTGCAAAATGAATTTGCTCCTGGGAATCAAGATGTCATTGTTGCTTTCTTGAGCTTATGAAATTAAAGTAGAGGAAGTTTGTGTGGTGCTATATAGAACTGGTGGTGCCACAGATATCATCACTGTGTTTTTTCTTTTCTCCCACTGTGGAATACTTATTTTTGGTTTTATTCCTCTTCTCAGCTTGTCCCCTTCTCTTCTGGGCCGAATACTGTTCCAGAATGTCTCCCCTTACTTTGTACAGAAACACTCCGTATATGAAAAATACATGCCTGAAGGAAAGCTGCTCACTGCCAAGGTGCTTGGGTAGGTCCAACGTTCTTTAAAAGGGGCTATGAATTAGTAGAAAAGGGATGCTAGAGGAAGAGAGTATGGAAAGAGGAAGGATAAAAGCTGGGAGGATTTGAAAGAAGTTCATAGTAGTCATTGTAAATGTTCTGATATTTATTTATTTTTTCCCCCTGTCTCCTGCTACTCCTGGCACCAAAGTGTAAATAGCAAAGAAAAACATATTGAGCTTTCTCTCCTGCCTGAGGACACTGGGTTGCCAAGCATCTTGCCTGAATCTCTGGGCCTACCACGATATGATGCAGAAGAAGAGAAAAGAGAGGCAAATATTAAAGAGAAGAGAGAACAGCTTAAGGTGAAGACAAAACGGAGAATAAGAAACTCTGAAAGTGAGCAGGTATGGATGTGATTGCACAGGGCATACCAAAGGGCTCGATTGTCTCACATACTGAGGGGACTAGGAATATCCACTGGGAACAGGCTGAGGTATTATGCATAGTAGGAAAAAGAGATTAAATTGTATTGAAGATCAGAAAAAAACATTCAGTTTGGGTAGGAGTTAACTGAATTAGCAGCCTAATCATGTTGCCTGTGGACCTGTCCTGTTGGTCTTGGCACCATATGTAGGTGAGCATGAGTTTATTCTCTGTTATCTCTGTAATGTGAGAAGATAGTGGGAGGTGCTGTGGCCAGAGCATCACTCTTTCTCTGCTGTCAGGCTCTTAACTTTGTCATCAGAATTGCCTTTGTGATTCATCCCAGTTGTTGCCCTCCACCATCCATTCATTTCCCCTTGTTGCAGGAGGCAAAGCCAAAAAGAAGGAAGATCTGCCCCACAGATGAAAATGACAGTGGAATTGAGGTATATTACCGGGAGGAGGAGGATGATGACCAGGAGGAAGAGGCAGATAAAAAGAAATCTAAGGTGAGAAGTCTGGGGGAGAACCTGAGCCTGAAATGACTTTCCAGGCCTATTGAGGTGTGTCAGTTTTGACTTGGATGAAAATAAGTATCATTGCTGTGGACTGGAGTCACACAGACTGGTAGTTGTGTCATCTGAAAATGGCTTGAGATAGACTAAGTTTAAATTACACCAAAGGTGACCAGAGTTTAATGTTTTTGCTGGTGCGCTGTTTGCAAGTCTGAGAAGTCAATAGTACTGGCCAGAGAGAAGCCACAAGCAAACAGCAGTTGTCCCGTTGCAGTGTAAAAACTCCAGATTAAAACCCAGAGCATTCCCTGTATTCCTCCAAACAGATAAGGAAACCTCATGAAGCTCCCAGGCTGCAGGTTTCTGTGGGCTTCACCTGGGATGAGGATATGAATGCCATGGATATACCTGTGCTGAATCAGAAGGAAGAGAGCTCAGAGACTGAGGAGGAGGAGGATCCGCACTTGAAGGTACTGTGTACTAGTGTTTCTGCACAGGAGACACCACATGGTGGCTGTAATGTGATGTCTCAGTATTTGCACGTCTCTGTCCCATAGCAAAGCCTTTTAACCCAAGAGAACATCTCTGACAGCTAATAGAGAATATCCTTAACTACTCCAAGCACTGAGCTTAGCAGCAGAAATCTCTGAAGCAGAGGACAAAAGCCCCTGTTTCAGCAGGGCTGCATGAAAATAGGGTTTCTCATGTTGACATGAAAAGAAGATTATTTAGGGTGAAGAGAAAACATTTTAATGAAACTGAAATTTTTGTATTTGATGTCAGTTTTGGATTTTTTACTTTTCTGAGTGTTGTAAATTTACAGGAAAACCTGAAGATGAAAAATCTTTCCAAATTGTAGTCCTCTTACTTAGAAAACCACCAAAAAATTCATTTATGCTGTACTTTTTTAGAAGACTTTTCCCATGTGAACAATTCAGCAAAAGCAGAAACAAGCTCATGAATTGCTTTCATGCTTGCTCTTCAGGATTTCCCCTGTCCCTCAAAACTCACCTCTGCAAAGGCCGTGCATTGCTGGTGCTTTGTTGGCCAGGGTATAGCTGCCTTGTGCAGTGGGCTATGGTACTGTCAGTTCCCAATTTAGACCTGAGTCACTCTAGTGATCCAGCAACATCTCCCAGCCTAGCACAATTTCTCCCTATGTATTACGGATTTTTACAGAGTGAATGGTGGTGGTGAGCACTGGCCAGAAGGGTAAAGATAGAAGAATGAGAGGTGGAGTGTGAATCCTGCTGTTGAGGTGCAAGACTAGCAAAGTAATTGGTCCCTCAGTGTATTTCATTAAAATAAATGAGATTTCATGTACTGTTGCTTTGCTTGGAGATGTGAAGGGGTGGAGTGCATGTACCATTTTCTTCCTTTTAAACAATTGATCTGATCTCTTCATGTGAAAACTGCAGGCCTGCCTATTCCCACATGTAGTGCCTGCTTTTTCCCAGTCCTCCTTTTTTGGTCTTTCAGCTGAAAAAGCAAACAAAGAAGGAGAAGGAGCTAGAGAAGCAGAAGAAGGAAAAGGAGCTCTGCAAATTAGAGGCATCTCTGATGGACCCCAGTCGACAGCCCCAGTCAGCAGATGACTTTGACCGCCTGGTGCTGAGCAGTCCCAACAGCTCCATTCTCTGGCTACAGTACATGGCTTTCCACCTCCAGGCTACTGAGATTGAGAAGGCCAGAGCTGTGGCAGAGAGAGCACTTAAAACAATCAGCTTCAGGTAATAATGGGCCTCTGCCTTTCTTTGCCCCAGTGAATAAATGCTCGTGAGGTAGTTGTGATGGGAGAAGAGCATTGGTAGCGTCATCAGTGTGCATGCATGTAAGTGTGGAGTGGCAGAGTCTGTTTCAGTGAGCTCAAAAGGATTAAATGGTAGCAATTGTCAGCTGTCCCTTTGAAGATCTGTCCTGAATCACCACAGTTGGCCTGCAGCTTAATTGCTGCAGCTCATGGGTGCAATAACTCCCTCAGGGTATCATTGGGTGCACACATACTTCTGAGCAGTCAGAAGGGTTTGGAAGAGCATAATGCTGTCAGTGATGTTGTCTTTAAATCAAAACATGAAACAAACTGTGAAACTCCTATCGCTTTTTCATAGGGCTGCACCCTTGTGTATTAAATCATCTCTACACCATGATTAAGTATATTGTGCTTTCTCAAATTATCCGTATGTTTTCTAATTACAAACAACAGTGATCAAAAGTTGTAGTGTGAAACAACTGCTGTGCTCTATTCCAAAAGTGGTGTTTCAGTGAGCAGTATGCCCCCTTCCTTTGTGCTGGAGGCAGGCTACAAGTCAGTGAGTCTTTGTAAGGTGGTTTGCAAAAAGCTGATGAAGACTGGTAAAAGACTAAATATTTTTGTTTACATCTGCTTTAAGGGAAGAACAGGAGAAGCTGAATGTCTGGGTAGCTTTGCTGAACTTGGAGAACATGTATGGTACTGAGGAGACACTGATGAAGGTCTTTGAGAGAGCTGTTCAATACAATGAACCTCTGAAAGTCTTCCAGCATCTGTGTGACATATATGCCAATTCCGAGAAGTACAAGGTAAGATAGTGCCAGCAGGTCCCAGTTATGTGTCCCATCCAGTTATGCCATTGGTAGTAAACTACTAAAACTGGCTGTATAAACTTACAGATATCAGATGTTAGGCCTGTCCTATTCCTAACTGAAATTAATGGTTATGATTGCCAGCAGACAAGGAATTATTGATACTTCTCTGTCCTAAGTGTTTGGAGGAGGTACCTGGGCCAAGAGTAAAAGTCTTAAAGCTACATGGCTTCATTACAAATCTGTGTGATCTAACCCAGCTCTGCCCTTCCAGCAAGCAGAAGAATTGTACCACATGATGCTAAAGCGTTTCCGTCAGGAGAAGTCTGTGTGGCTGAAATATGCCTCTTTCCTCCTGAAGCAAGGCCAGACTGAGGCTACACACAGGCTTTTGGAGCGTGCTCTCAAGGCTTTACCCACCAAAGAACGTAAGTACTCTGCCCCATCCTTCACGTGTACCATGTTTTGACAGGTCTCCAGTAGATGATCTGCTCTCTGATATCTCTGCCTGTGACAATGTTTGTAATAGGTGAAAAGTGCAGCTAGTCGGTGCTGAACATGCTGCCTTTATCTCTCATGGGAGGGGAAACTTCAACATGGATATCAGTGCTAAATCCTCCTGTAATAGAATTTGCTGATATGGGCAAAAGCAAAGCACCCAAAGCAAAGACTGTTTTGATTCTTACAGCCCTCTAGAAAAGTTTAGTTGGTCTAGTCTGAGGTTTGTGGGGCTGCACATGGATGCTGCAAGATGCATTTTGAATTTAAGAATAAATTTCTGTCTCCTGGAAAGAACTGAAATGGGAAGTGAACTGTGACCCTTCTCTCTTCCATTCTGATTCCACCTTGGTCCAGAACCACTTTACAATAGAGCCTTTTGTCTCTGCATAGAGAGGGTGCTGTCTCTGTGCCTGCCTCTGTTCTGTGTAATTACCACTCATGGGTTTGTTCATAGGGAATACAACTGTTGTGATAACCTAACATGTCATTACTTGTTCCAGATGTGGATGTAATTTCAAGGTTTGCACAGCTGGAGTTCCGTTTTGGGGACCCAGAACATGCCAAGGCTCTCTTTGAGAGCACCCTCAGCAGCTATCCGAAGCGAACAGACATCTGGTCCATCTACATAGACATCATGATCAAACATGGCAGTCAGAAGGAAGTACGGTGAGTTGTGCTACAGCAGGCTGAGAAGGGACAGAATACAGTGCTTGGAGCAACACCTGAAGAGAGCAGAGGTACCCTGCAGCATGTATAGGGCTTCCTAGAGCAAATGAAAAGAGGATTTTTGTTCACCTAGAGAAAGAAAACTGGGTGTATGGAAGTGCTTATCCTTGCCAGGGCTGAGGAGACTCCAAAGAGATCCACAGGGCAGAGAGAGACTTGGTTTGTAAGCAGTGGCCTACATGAGAGAAACTAGAGGACTTGCACTGAAGTTCTTCCCTTGCTCTGGAGGGATTGCCTTGTATCTGGAGGGACTGCCTTGTATCTGAAGGGTGAGATCAGTCCCTTGTGTATCCTGTAACGTAAAGATGGAGATGGGTTTTTTTTTCCTTCTCTTTTCTGAGACTTCACAAAAGGAAGTCCAGCTTCCTACGCTATGGATCCAGCCACATCTACTTAACGAACACAGGGTCAAATATAGTGGCTGGATCTTAGCATAAGTTGACCAGGGGCCTTAATGTTCTGCAAGCAAATAGAAGGCTTCTACTTCGAGGGTTTGGCCAGATGTCAGGAACCTTCTTCAAGCAGGTTGAATATTTTCCCTTGCTTCCTGCTGTTTGCTCAATGGCAAGATTGGGGGCTTGTACTGAGAGCTGTCACCACCACAGTGTTCTGAATCACTTTGGTTTCTTGCAGGGACATCTTTGAGAGGGTTGTACACCTGAGCTTGGCACCAAAGAAGATGAAATTCCTCTTTAAACGTTACTTGGATTATGAGAAGAAATTTGGAACAACAGAAAGTGTCCTGGCTGTTAAAAGAGCAGCACTTGAATACGTGGAGACCAAGAGTTCCCTTGCTGACATCTAAGTACGGTGCAAGTAAAAGCAGAGAGACTCAGCTCTTCATGCAGTGTGGAAACTGAGACATGGAATTCTGCTGTGAGTGTCCGTGGACAGTATGTTGCTGGAGAGTATTGGTCTGTGACCAACCCAAACTACAAAGAACAAACTAAGGAAAAGATTTGATGAATGTTTGCAGCCTTGTCCAGATGTTACAAATAATCCTGGTCTGTTGATGACTTTGAAGACATGTTTTTTTAAATATAGACTGTTTTATAACCAATACAAACTACAGACATCAGCTGTATCTGTTCTGCATCCTTGTGTCAGGTATACCTGTGAATAAGAGCTTTCTTGGGCATTTTCCTGAGGCTGAGCAGCCACAGCTCTCAGCCTTTCCTTGTATGATGGATAGTCCAATTCCATAACTATTTTCCTGTCCCTCTGCTAGACTCACTTCAGTAAGCCTGTATCTGTCCTGTCCTAGGGAGCCCAGTAATTGATAAATCATCTCGGATGTCTCACCACTGCAGCATAGAGGGGAAAGATGACCTCCCTTGATCTGCTGGTGATACTTTTCCTAGTGCACCCCAGAATGCTCTTGTCTTCTTCATCTGAAAGGGCATATGCCTTTAAAGCCCACAGCTTCCAGTTGTGATGAATCCCGTGGCTGCAACCATCTGTCGTAACAAGGTGCCAGGGGTTGATGACAGAAAAAATTGTAGTTGTTGTCTCTCAAGAGAAATCAGTGAAGTCAAAGAAAAAAGCGTTTTTTCTGTGCTGAAAAAAGTCATCACAATCTAACCTTCTGCTTGGAAAAAGCCAGGAATGTTGGGTGCTTGTGTGGTCTCCATCACTTGTGTTGTTGCCTTCTTGTAACTCCAGTAAGGTGTGGATGTTGTCATCTGCATGTTTTACACGAACTAGATGATCCTAAAGTCACTTCCAACCCTAACCATTCTATGATTATCCAATGTAGACACTAGCGAGTGGGTGCCCGGCTTTGCAATACCAAACTTGGAAGAGTCCTTATAGGTACTCTGAACTCAAAACCAAAGCTCTGCAGGACCTAGCTCTTTTGCCTCTGTGAATGGCCACTGTTGGCAAGGTTGAATGATTCAGCAATTAATTCATGCCCAAGTCTGTTGGGTTCCAGAAACCAGTTGTTTCACTTTTTGCCCCCAGGGAGGGCAGGGTACTGTACTCAGATTTTGCTTAATGTTCTTCTAGAGGAGGAGGCTGCTTGCAACATCCAGTAACAGCTGCTGCTTTCTTAAGAGCACAGCTGCAATGATGGTGGCTTTTTCTTTTGGATTAATTGTTATATAATAGAATACATAAATAAGCGTCACAATAGAAACCAAGATCCCTTTGAGGTATTGTTTCTTCTTGACTACTGGGGCTATTAGTCTCTACAGTAATCAACAGGGAAAATGAAAGATCTGTGTGTAATCCTCCATACTGGAGGAGCTTGGTTTGAATCCATTTTGCTGTTGGGAAGTTTGCCCTAAGTGGCAGCCTATAGGCTTCTCTGCAGTGGGGTTGGTTTTGGCCTCTGGAGGAAAAGCAGAGGGAGTGTGATCTTGCAGCCTGTGTGATGCAGCATACCAGGAAATCAGGCATTTTGGTGAGAAGCCTAGCCCGGTTCTTGTGCTAGTGCGTAAAGCCATGTGGGTTAATGTCCCTCACCTCAGCATTCTCACTGGGGGAGAATGAGTAACACAGACGGCAGCAATATTCGTGAGGGTACTAATGGGCTACCAGAGCTGTCTCCCATTCACCCAATCACCCATGCTTGGGTGGCAGAGAGGAGGAAAAAATCCCAACCCTCTAATTGCAAACAAGTATTCTGAATGTAGTGGCTTGTTCCACTTCCGACTGTCAGCTGTCCACCCAAACATGCCTCTCCAAGAAGAGGGAGGGAAAACAGACAAGCTGGACAAGCCCCATGCCCATCCCAGCACATGGAAAATTACTGGAGTTAATTGACAAGAAGGGAGATAAATAGAGCAAAAGCTGGCATGTGCTCATGATTTATTCCTGAGATAAACAAATCCATTCCCAAGCATTACGTGTCTTGCCCTTTCCTTCAAAAGAAGGATGGGGGGGAGAAGGAACTGGAGTGAAGGTGGTTCAAAGGAGCAATGACGACTACCAGGGAGGAAGGCAAGGGAGGTAAAGGAAGAGGAACACTGCTTTGCTTCAGCAAGTTACCTTGCATATGCTGATCTGCATGTGGGGGTGGTATGCATGTCTGCATGTTCCCAGAGGCCAATGAGAAGAAATGCAAATGAACTCTCTTTCATCTCAAGCTAATGCAATTTCATTTAATTTGCATCTGATCATTCCTGCAGATTAGTTGATGGAGAGGCTGGGGGCAAAGGCTTCCCCAAAATGCAAGGCAAATCTGTAAAGAAGCTGAACAGGGATCTTGGGGATCCTTTGCCCATTAAGCACTGTTCCGCCTCTTTATGTGCAATACCCTCCAGCTCTTTCTTGAGAGAGGACATGTTTGTAAAAAGGTTTCTAAATACGTTCTCTATTCTTTGCTGCAATGAGTATCCTGATGTACAAGTTTTGTGCTAATCGCTGTGAGAATAACTAAAAAGCAGTGCTACTAACTTGCAATACGTGGTGACACTTTAAAATTTCACATTCTGGGGTCATCTGAATAGGAGAGGATCTGAATGTTTAATAGAAAAAGTAGGTTCCCAGCCCTTGAGTTCAAAGAGAATATTAAATCATGCCTTTTCTTTTTTCCCCTTCCTGGAAAAAGACCTCAGAAGGCAGTGAAAAGTAACTCATTTAATAATTTATTTAAAATCTCCTAGTGTGTGAGCCCCTCTGAGTTCTGTGGGTTCGAATCATTTTTTGTCACCAATTTAAGGCTTTTTAGTAAGCAGTGCAGTGTAAAAGGAAGTTGTACCTATAAAGAAATAGTGCAAATAGGAAAAAATCCAACTTCATTGTCCTGCCAGCTGTTATAACAGTGTTGGGTGTGTAGGGCTGACCCGTGGGGGAAAAGGGACACTACAGTGCCAGAATAGCAACCTTGAAGCCATTGTCAGTACAGTGTCACCGTGAGGGCAGTGATATTGCACTTTTCTGACTTTGCTTTCTCAGAGTATGGCCAAGTCCACAAAAGATACCTTCTGCTGCAGTGATTGTGTAAGGCAGTAGAGTTTAAGAAAACTCAGTGGTAAAAGCGTAGGGAGAGGGCTGTTTTCTCCATCCCATTCCTATGTCCCTTGTCACTCCAGGGCTGTAGTCCAGTGCAGCAGGTGGGTGCATACAGTATGCTCTTTTGGCTGGCAACCTTCTTGTCCCCTTTCCTTCAAAGAATGATGTTCCATTAATACAGCTAACTAACTACAATTACATAGCATATATACTATATATGTATGTCTGTGTGTATATATACATAATATAAAAGTAATTCTGGTTGAGGTCTTGCTGCAACTTGCAACCCAAGCAAGCAGGACTCATCCAATGGTTGGATGAGAAAGGCAATGAGCTGTGGACTGATGTGGCTCACAGCAGGTACTGCTTCCTCTCAACCTCCACATTATGTTGATGATGCCATCCTCTGGGCTTATAAACTTATGGTTGTGACCACTTGGACTCACTGGAGGTTGCCAGGCACTTCAATATAAACAAAGGAAGTTTGGTGTCATACCCAAATTCCAACTGGTTAATTACAGTGTCTTTCTGAATACCAGGAATATTGGTGATTCTTCCTATCTTAGTCTCTCAGTTATTTGGTGTGCTGCTGTATTACTGACCCATTCCTTCCCAGGTGCTATTGCATCTCTCTTGCCGCAGGAATTTACACCCTGCTTCTCTCTTTCCCTGCACTGTAATGCCCGGAAACTGCTTTGGGATCTGCCTGTGTAACAGGCACTACACAACTGCCTAAGAACATACCAATGTCAGTAACAAAAGTAGGTGTGCAAGATGACTGGGGCTAACCCTGCCATGGGGGAGACAAGTGGGACTGCAGGAGTCAGGGTTAGAAATGTTGTGGCCACCTCTTGCTCCCCAAGGCTTCTGCTGGTACACTGGAAGCTGGATGTAAGGTCTGCATCTGCTCTTTGCTCCCCTTCTGTCTCTGGGAGCAGCATCAAGATGTCTCTAAGGGAGGTGTTTCCTGCTCAGTGTATTGCTTATTAGTCTCTACCTTGAGGCTCTTGATCCCTGTTTACCTGCTGAGAGAAGTATTGCTGGGAGGAATATTCCCAGTGAAGCCCTCAGCCTATGCACCAATACTGGTAGGCCTACCAGGCAGTCTGGGGAGTAACTGCCAGCACCCATCTTAGGAAGCCAAAAAGAGCATTTCATGGCCTTCTGGACTTGGTCCATTCCCTTCCACCCCTTTGGCCCATTTATGGAGCCGGCTGTAAAGGGGGAAGCCTTTGTTCTCCCGGTAGATGTAAACACCCGTGATGGCATTCCACTGGGGGCTTGTCTGCACGCCTTCCACTGGGAATTCCTGCACCAGCTCCTTCTCCTCCTTGTCCAGCGCCACAAAGCCAAAGAATTGCTTCACGTTCTTGGCTGCCAGGATCCTGGAGTGGACCTCGGCTGTGCGTCGGAAGAGCTTGTCCTCGTTGGAGCGGTATTGGGCCCAGTAAGCCTCCTGCCGGTAGCTCAACGGTGAGCAGCAGTGCTTCAGGCACTTGGTGAGGAAAACCAGGACCGCAACGATGCCGATGAGCAGCCAGCCAAAGAGCTGAGAGAGAAGAGAGAGGCTGTGTTAAGACACAGCGAGGTGGTCTTACCCACTTTGTGTGGATTTCTCCCCAGCGTGCCTACCTGGGACTCGTATCTCAGCCTCCGCGTCACCTCGTCCCTGAACTTGGTGAGGTTTGCCGGCACATCCTTACAGGGGAACCTGGCCAGCACATCAGCCCCATACTCAGCTGGGAACTTGTCCAGGGAGGATGGCCTGACGAACTCACTGAGGGCGCAGATGTAAGCTTCCCCGCGCAGCAGCGAGATGACTGACCAGGTAACTGGTGCCACGGCTGCCCGGCCCATGATGGAGCCAAAGAGGAGGAAGGTGGCAGCTGCAGAGAAGTTCTTGATGCCACGCTTGTGGCACTCGGCCACCAGATTCCAGGTGTGGTTGTTCCAGATGACACCAATGAGGAAGAGGGCCAGAGCTGGGACACCGATGGCAGCCAGCCCGTAGATGTAGTTGCGGGCAGGGGAGCAGGGGCAGTTGAAGGCAACAACAGAGAAGAGCTCCTCGCTCCCCACTGTGCCCAGGGCCACCAAACCATTGAAGATCATCACGTCTTTGCTCTTGAAGAACAAGGAGAGGAAGCGGAAGTTCTCAGCTACGAGAGCAGCCATCTCGTCCTGGGAGTGAGAGGAAGCGGGTACTGCAGGGGGAGGCTGTGCTGAACCACCTCCCAGCACCAAGGGACACGCCAGTGGAGGGAGAAATGGCCTTGGGCCGGCTGATGTACAAGGGACTGCTCCGGGAGCACGACACCTTCACTGTTGCCCCTTCCTTCCTCCTGGTGTCCCAGTCTCGAGCTGGTTGCTGATGTCAGGGATACTTCAAAGGAGCTGAAGAGGGATTCAGCCTAAGCAATGTGTGAAACTTCAGTCATTTCAGTTTCCCACTAAGCTCTCCAAAAGCGTCTCTACAGCAAAGATTACCAACGGGACAGCTATTTCTGGCCCTGTCATTTGCACATTCATTGTCTTCTCTTTAGTTTTAGTCACCTCCCGCAGAGGCCATTACGGTCAGCGTCGCTGCCAGACACTCGATGATCTCCCAAGCCTACAACGAAGGAGGACGCCGTGTTACTGGGAAAACTGGACCAGAGCACCAGCACTGATGTGTCCCCAGTCCTGACTAATGCTAGCTCAGGCACATGTGGCATGTGCATGCTGGTGCTGCGCTGCCTTGAAAGTGCTGTGTGTGGCTTTTACATCCCTCTTAAGACCTGATGAGTTAATATTTAGTAATAGGTAAAGGTTTGTCTTGAAGGATGGCCCTGCTGGTTTGGGGGCAGAGAGATGCAGCATGGGAGGACCAGGCAGGAGCAGCCTCCACTGGCAAGTGTGAGGGGATGCTCAGACGCTGCTGATACCAGCAGAATTAGTTACTTCCTGGGAACGTGGAGCTTATCTTGATGACCCAGGATAAAAGTGCCAATAGAGCTGGATCAGCAATTATGTAGGAGTTTCTTTGCTAGGATTAGGTGTGGCAGGATCATCTCCTCCTCTCCCACAGTGGGTTGATAGAATCATACTCCCTGTCATAGCCCACAGTCTTGGCTCAGCTGTGAACTGCTGGCCTGAAACTGAGCCCCTTGACCCGTGCAGCTCAGTGCCAGAGGTGCACTTTGCTGCTGGTTGCCTGTGCAGCTTTCCTCAACCCCTTCTCCCAGTACAACACTGGTTATACTGGGATGCCCACCCCATCCCTAGGGCTGGGCTGTGTGGACTGCAGGCACTCAGCACCAAGAAGGAGAAAGCATGTACCCTGATGTTTTTGAAGGACAGGAAAAACTGGGGGGTTGTATCCATGCCTTCTGCAGTGATGCCCAGTCCCCCATGCCACTTGCAAGCTGCATTAAATAAGTTTCTTTGCTGAATTTCCATCTTGCTGCATCCTCACAGGATTTCCTGTCAGGAAGCCTTGAGCGCCTTGCTCAGGGGAGCCCTGACCCACATCAGGGCTGCTTGAAATCTGCCCTGATGCCAGCATCTCTCAGCAAGGCTTCCCTGGGCCAGCCCCAGCTGCAAGGAAATGGCTGCAGGGGCATTGGTGCAGAGGAGACATAGGCATCTTAATCCTTATGGTCTCTTATACAAGGCTTGCTCATGCACCATGCTTTAAATCACGACTGTGCTTAAGTTTATCTGCCCCACCAAATCTTGTTTTACCCCCTTCCTCCATGGGGCAGCAAAGGGGGCAGAAACTCTGTTCCCTGTTGTATCTAACTCATGGCACTCCCTTTAAAGTCATGCTGTGATATTGCCAGGCTCAAGCACAAGCAGCTTTTAGCGTCTTCCTGTACCTTCCTAGTTTTCCATATGCAAAATATCCTCAGCAAAGGAGACAAACGAGCTGAAAATGGCAGCCACGTGACGAGGACCCAGGCCTCCATCTCTGGCTGTCGCGCTTTGTGGTACACCACGTTTGCAGCCAGACGCTAAACCTGCAAACTTGTTCTAGTGCATGGGGTTCAAAACCCTGTTATTACAGTTACCAGCAAATAGCTCTGATAAACAAGGCCCTGTGGTCTTCCTGACAGAGCCTGGCAACTGGCAAACAAAAGTGAGAGGATCTGGCCAAGGGGAGTATGCTCTTTTGGGGGGTTATCCTTCCTTTGCTTGGTGGTTGTGGTGCCTGTCTGGGAGAGAGAAGGGTGGGTAGGAGGGGGAGAAGCTGTTTGCAGCAGACCATTTTCTAGCAGTCTCTGTTAAAGTCTTCCCCCAAAACATGCATGAAAACAAGTTAAAAAATGAAATCACTTACTTGAAAAGTTGTTGAAACCAGTTCTGGACCCTTCTCAGCTCCTCATGTGGTGTTTGCTCCGGCTGGGGGGGTTTCCTGGCAGCATGCGGGACTGTGCAGAAGTGGGGATGCAGTTGAGGCTAACCTGATGGGTGATGTGAAAACACTCTTCGGAGTTTGGCAGCTTCCTTCTTCAGTCTGAAAGGCGTCCTCGGCTGTCAGCTTTTGGGAGGAGGGAGGAGGCTCTCGGGCCCTGTGCTTGGGTGGGGCAGAGAGCAGGCGCTTGGCTCCTGCTGGGTGCAAGGCTGAGGCTGTGCCTTTAAAAGTAAAAAAAACCAGAAGAGGAAAGGAAAGGCTGAGAATGAGTCACTGGAAAAAGCACATCGGCCTTTTTCAGACAGGGATGCAGCTGTGCTGAAGCTGTCTGGGACAGCCTGGGGCTTGCTTGGAGAACAGGACCGATGGGGCACCTTGCTGAGGAGCCCCCAGCCCAGGGATGGATGCTGTCCGCAAGGGATGCAGTGGGGACCCAGCTCAACTGAGGATGGTACCCAAGCTGCACATGGAGCCTGGAGTCTCTCTAAGCTGAGGGGGAAGCAAGGAAGAAGCCCTTGATCCCGTGTGAAAGGGCAGAAACTGCTGCTTTGTGCATGGGAACTGCCTGAGCCAACAGGGAAGATGCCAGCCCAGCTGGGTTTTCAGGAGAAGCAGGAACCTGCTCTATGGGGCAGCGAGGTTTCACTTCCTGCTGCCCAGGATGGAGCAGAGGGGCTGAGCTGCCGAGGGGAGCCATGCATGCGATTTGGCAAGCAGGATGCATTCCTGCCCAGCTTGGCTTTTCCGCTTGTTTCTTCCCCTGTGGAGCGATGCCTGGGAGGCAGCCCAGGACGCCTCACTTTCTCCTTGCATTGCTCTCTCCCTTTCACTCTGTCTCACAGCTCCAGCTCCCACCCAGTGTATTGCAGAGGCCAGAGGTCTCTGTCTTCCTTCCCCAGCCTCCTCCCCGTTGCCATGTCCCTGGGGTTAAACTCAGCCCTCCCCAGCAGATGTCTTCAGCACAGGCAAATCTTGAGCAACACCCATGTTCTCCTCTGCCTGGAGCAAAGCTAGGCTCAGCCTAGTGTTGGTAGCGCAGCCAGGATTTTTTGGACTGAGTCCTCTTTCTCAGCCCCAGAACTGGGATACCCAGATGGGTTTATGCAGCTCCCAGGTATTTGGGTGCAGTGCATCCCTTGGCACTTCCACACCTCTGGGGCTGGCTCCCTTCCTGCATCTACCTGCTCGGCTGGGGGCCCTCGGGATCACTGTGTGCTTGGGGTGCTGCTGCTAACTGGGCTCAGCACCAGGACCACCCGGTGAAATCCCAGGGGCTGTACTGGGTTCCCTAGTGAACGGACTCCTCCTGAAGGTGATGAGCAATGTCCACAAAGTGCAGCACAGAGAGGACAACCTGCCTGCTCTACCAGGAATCTCTGCGACTGCTGAAATTGCTGCTAGGGGGCACAGCTCTGATCCTAAAAATCTAAATTAAAAGTCTAAATTAAATGCCTAAAAAGCAAAAGCTTCTCTTTGCAATTGCATGCTATTTATTTTGGTATCTTAATGGCTGTGCTGCGGAGCCTGCCAGCCTGCTTGCTGTTGGGAGGGCTCCGAGCGTGCCTTCCTCAGTGAGCCATTAACAGCGCTGAACTGCAAATAATAGGAGTGGAAACCGCCTTTATCTTTCAATCTCCTTTGCTTTGTAAATCAGGTTTTGTGCCTATTAATTTCTGGGCAGGTGCCTTAATTAAAGTTTTGGGTGTGAAGATTAATGTTAAGTCTGCGTCACTCCTTTCTCCTGAGAGTCAGTCAGATTCAGCCTGCCCTTAACTATGGGCTTGCTAAGGTGCTGAGAGAATTTCCTCGTCGTTTTGGTCCTTTGTTCTCCTCTCCCCACAGCCTCTGTGGAGTCACACACTGATAATTAAGATTTATGCAGATGCAAGTCATCAGCAAGTTGGTTTGAACAGGAACGCGGCAGCAGGAATTTCAAGGGGATGAGCATTTCAAAAGGGATGTGGCAGGGGTGAAACTCGTCTCTCAAAAGGGATTTTCCTTCTGCGTGTTGCTAATAAAATCAGGGCCACCGGGAACGCTCTTCCTGCCTGCAATCTCCATAGGCACCTCGAGGGCCTGCATCCCATCATCCTCAGTTTCTATGGAAATGGGCAGCCGCCTGGTATTACATAGGCTCCATGATGCATCCCTGGCTTCATCTCTGAGGACCAGGGCTGGCTGCTGTGCACCATCAAAGCACTCCAACTCATATCACCCCAGCACTCCAGGCTGGGCCCTGAACAACCCCCCCCGCCCAGTCTTTTTCATTGCATGCAAAGAAAGAAACACCAACAGCTTTTGTAAGCAGCTTTTATAAATCCTTGTGCCTGAGCACAGAGCTTGAACAGTGAGCCTGAATTATTTATTTGGTCCCTTCAACAAACACCCAGGTGTGTTTTCAACATCAGTCTTTGTGTCAGGGAGGAACCCAGGGGTAATTGCAAGGACAAATTGTCCTGCAGCAGACTTGTGGCAGGGGGCTGGCCTGGCTGTCACCCTCCATGCTGCTGGATGATAGCTGCTCTCCCAGTCTAGATACTGGGCTCTTCATTGAGTACTACCTGTGACACCAACGACACCATTCCCATCAGGTGTACTGCAATATGGGGTGTCCCATCACTAGCTTGTTGCTTGTGTCAAATTTATTTTAAAGCTTTCCTTGGCCTGGAAGCTGTGTGTGCCTGTGGGGATGTCGTGTGTAGAGGGCAATGGGAAGATTTTTGGGGTTTCACAGCTTGGTGTGAGAGGCACAGCCAGCTTGTTTCCCCACCAGGAGAGTTTTAATACTGCCTAAACCCACAGCACTGCCCAGCACTGAGCATGTGGTAAAAGGAAAGAAGTTTTGCAGATCTGATAGTGTCAGCCTTGGCAACCACCGCAACACAAACCTGGTTCTTGGTGGTGTGGAACACATGGCAGGTCTGTTCAGCTGCCACATCATGCTCTTTAGCATCCCAGGGGCTCATCCAACATAACCTTGAGTAGCCATCCTGCTTGGCACAAAACTTGTTGTCTGCATTACCAGTGCTGTGACATTGGTTGTGAGAGCAGATGGGATTGTACTGGCACTGCTAAGCCTTTTGGGTGCCCCCTGAGCCCACCATGGTGCTGTCCTTCACCTCTGCCTAGCTCAGACAGCCGCCTGCCCACCCTCTCTGCAGCCCCTCTCTCAGAAGTGTGGTTCTGCTTGTGCACAGTGCTGTGCACCCTCACACCCAGCTGTAGTAGGCAGCCATCTCCCTTCGGGGCCCAGGGGGGTGCACTGGAGGCTGCCCTTCTGCTGCCCAGCCATTGCCGCTGGGGAGGGCAGGTGGGTGGAGGTGCAGTGGAGGCTTGCATCGGTGCCAGCTCTTCAGGGCCATGTTCATGGTGTCCCAGTCAGTGATGCCCAAGAGCTTCTCAGTGGCTTCCCCTGCATCTTCAGGGGCCTTCCTGGGCAGGTGGCGGTGAGCAGCCATCAGGTCTGTGCTCATGCCCTCAAAGAACTGCTGGATGCAGACCTTGGCGAAGCTTCTGGCATGCTCTGTGCATGTCTCATCGAACAGCTTCCGCTCGATATCGATGTAGTGGGACCAGTACCTGCTCTTCAGGAAGGCGGCTTGGGTGAAGCACGGCCGGAGGGATCTGACCAAGAAAGCCAGTGTGGTCATCAGCAGCACAAAGCACCAGCCCAGAGCCTGCAGAGATGAGGGGGGAACCAGATCCATCACAGGCAGGCAGGGCATGGCGCTTCCCACCAGACAGCAGGAGCCCCCCAAGCTGCAAATGAGCCCAGCTCCTCTTTGGGCTGTTTGAGGTTTGACTGTATTTACAATGCAAAGCTGGACGAGGAGACCCGACCTACCATGTCAGTGCATCTGTGCTGATACCTTGTTCAATGCACCTGCATCGGCAGCCAGTGACCATAAATAACACCAGACTGAATCCTGCACCCAGCTCTCAGTCCTGCCTCCGATTTGACTGCACCTCACTTGGATCTAGGCTAGTCTGTGTCCTCTGGCTTGTCACTAATGTTGTTCCAGATACTCCCCAGGTTTTTGCAGCTGTCTAACCCTTCTCCTGATCTGTTCGACTTATTAACATCTATAGAGGCTGAGCAGCAGCAAAAGGCTCCCCTGTTAATGGGGTCTGACAGGAAGGGTGAGATGAGAGCAGAGCCAGGACCAGTCTGTCTTGTTCACTATCTATCCTAGCTCAGGCTGCCACCAGGCTGTGGAGGTGAACTGCATTGTAAAGGCATCTCCCTAAAAGAGCACCTGGGAGGGGGTGTCTAAGTGGCACCTCTTGTTTTGCAGCTCCCAGTGCTTCCTTGCAGCTGGTAATTGGGATCTACCCAGGAAAATCTGTTTGCATCTTTGGAAAAGACCCTGAGCTTTCGTTTCTTTTAAACTGGGTGTAATAATTACTGCCTGCCCTGAGGAGATCAGGGAAAGGAGCTGCTTTTGAAGAGGAGTACAGGAATAACCAGAGTAGGTCAGACCATGCTGCCTCCAATGTGGCCAGAAGCAGAGATCTTGAGGGGAATTAAGCTCAGGACAAGTGGTTAGTGGCACTTCTTCATTTGCGGTTCCCTGGGATGGTTAATAAACATACATTGGCTGTTTTCATGCAAGCAGCAGAGGTGAGTGGCATACATGGTTGTCATCTCATCACTTGCACACGTTATAATAAGTAGCAAGAGCAACCATGAGCAACTGGTGGGTTAGAGGAGAGGGTGACAGCCCACCAGCCACCAAGTAACACCCGTGTCAGCCCCTTCTGAACTTGCTCTAAATACATCTCTGCATACAGCTTGTCTGTGTACTGCTGCCCTACAGCCCCAGACTTCCCAGGCAGGAGCAGGGACCAAATTATTTGGGTGACCTACAGCCTGAGTTTCTGCACCACACTGGGGGCATAATTCCTGGAGCTGAGTGAACACCTTGTACCCCTGTAAAATTACCAGTCTCTCCTCCTGCAGCTTGATTTCAACAAGGAGATTCCCTTGAAGGACAAGCTAAGGCTGACAGTGCCTAAACCTGAACCACCAGTGAGGACACAGCTGTGATGCCTCTTACCTGTGAGATGCAGCGCAGGTACCTGATGGCCACTTCATTGGCGATGAGCTGCTGTCCATCATAGATCTCCTTGCAGGGAATGCGGGCAAGGACCCGCTTCATGTCCCCTTGGGAGAGGCTGGGGTGGCTGGCATTTCCCAGGGTCTCCACGGGCACTGAGGTGCAGAAGGCACAAGTGATGCACTTGCCATCTAGCAAAGTCACTGAGACCCAGACCACCGGCGCGATCATGGCCCGCTGCGCCATGGAGCAGAACATGTAGCGCAGGACGGCCGGGTCCTTCCCTCGCTGTCCCTGGGGCCGCCTCCACTCCTCCGCCAGCATGGAGATGTTGTTGTTCAGCACAAAGCCCAGAAGGAACAAGATGAAGGGGGGCACCAGGAGGATGCCCAGCCCATAGGCCAGGTTATAGCGTGGCAGGCAGGGGCAGTTGAAATCAAAAGCTGAGTATATCTGGGTGCTGGCTAGGGCCATGATCCCACAGATGCCATTCATGAAAGACTCCTGGTTGGACTGGAAGAACTGGAAGATCATCCGAAACTTGTCCATTTTCCCTTGATGCAATTTCTCTCCCACTGGGGTCCAAGCTGTGGCCTCAGTTTACTTAATTCTTTCAGCCCCTCTCTTCAAATGTGGGCAGCAACAAGTCTCTGTGCAGTTACTGGTTCATGCATGAGCTCTACCACCCCAATATTTAAAAGAGAAAATGAAAGCATTTTTTTTCTGCTGATTTTTCTGCTTGCAGAAGTTCAGAGTTTGCTTCCTGCTGCTCTTCTTTGGGTCTGTGGGATGCGGGTTGTTTCTGGTCTGTTAAACTTGCCTTTGTTCTTCTCCACATCCCCATTTCTGCAGTCTCCCAGCCGCTGGTTCCCTTGGCTGGAGGGTGCAGGTGTTACCATGGCTGTACTCTCCCCAGAGCAATCTGTGCCCTGGGCAGAAAGGGGAGTTGGCTGGTTGGCCTCTGTGAACCTGTTTGCGAATGCAGGAGATGGGTGCTCCTCCCAGAACCAAACAAGATGCCCCACCTCTGCAGTGCTGCCGCACACAGAAAAGCAGGATGCCAGAGCTTCTCCCATGCTTCCACATCAGCATCACCACAGCAGCACCTAATACAAGCACCGCACAGGTCTGCCAACCCCTCCTCTGTACCTACTTCACCAAGAAACGGCATCTCTGTTTTACTCTGCAGTGGGAAGAGAAAAGGAAAGATAGAGGAAGGAGTTTTAAAGCTCTCAGTGCTCTGGGATATTGTATCTGTATTACTGAAGTCTGCTGGTGGCTCCCCTCTGTCCTGCAAATGTCCACATTTCATTCGGACTTAAGAGGATGATGCCTGTAGCTCCTTGCTTTTCACAGCTCTCTGCCCTCAACACTTGCTAAAATATCTTCCAAACGCTGGCTCGCATAGTCTGGCAACAGCTAGAAGCACTTCGTGCTTTTCCTAGGGGTTGAAGAAAAATAGGCGCAGAGAGGAGAGAGGGCTTCAGGGACAGGAGCATGGAAGATCTGCTCCGCAGGTGGGTCCTGCTGAGAGTGTCCGATCCCCGGGTACATCTACTTTCTCAGAAGATGCTCCCTGCCCTGCGGAGTTCCGAGATCGAGGTTTTTTTCCCTGAAATTTCTTCTTTTCACCCACTTTCAATGAGCATTTCTGAAGGGCTTGAGTGCACTTTGCTCTGAATGTCAAATTCTGGTTTCAGTCACCCACTCCATTGGGTGATGGAGGCTGAATGATTTTCTTGCAACTGCTTCTTGTGTGTATAATTCCAGCCCTTGACGAATTTGGGGTGTGCAGGAACTGTGAATACAAGGGGGATGCGTAAATCCTGCCAATGACCTCCTTGGCCCAAGGGCAGCTGCTGTTCCCTGAGGGACGGTGTTTCCCAGATTGCCTGCAGGCATGGGCTCTGCAGAACCCTTCCTGCCCATCAGGCCAGCCCGTACCAGCAGGCTGGGCCCTGAGGGTGCAGCGGAGCTGCCGCTCCTCTGAAGATTACTCATATCCTGACAGGAAGGGCAGAGCAAGGACTACCTGAGCCAGCGGTGCTCATACATTTAGCAGGAGGGGCTGGGATTTGGCGATGTGCCTTGACCTGAGGCTGAGGTGTCTAAGGACACATTTCCCATGCAACCAGTGCACGGTGCAGGGAGGACTGAGCCAGCTGGGTGCTGGGCTGGCTGGTCCATTCATCACAGGATTGCTCACAGTTTAGCTGTGCCACTTTACCTAGACCCAAGCAGACCTGAATGCTTGCATTCCCCTCCCCGCTCTTCTCTCACCTGGGCAGAGCCAGCTCAGGTCTGTGTTGAACATGTCCCGTGGGTTGGTGCTGGGGTGCAAAGCTTCCTCATCACTTCTAACCCTCTCCTGTCTCACAAGGTCTCAGTACAGCTCTTTGCTGTCAGTTCTGTAGACCTGGGAGCTTTCTGATGCAGAGATCCTGTGCACCCTTGTCAGCACAGAGCCAACCAGACTCCTCGCCAGCTTGCCACAACTGAGACAAACACTAATGAAACATAGCAGCTATGGATGGGACAGGCTTAGCTCCTACAGCTCAAACCTTAAAGTGGTCTGTGCTGTTAGTGCTCTCCTGCATCTCCATTCCCAGTTCACAAAGCAGCTTTGATGCACCAGTTTGCTCCCTCAAGCCGGCCAAAATATGAGGGAATACTGGGACTACAAGTGGCCATAAAATAGATGGTTGCAGTATTAACTGCCTGCAAGGCATTCAGTCCCTCCGGTCCAGGCACCAACTATGGAGTTGACACAAGTATCAAGATACATCTGACTGTCTGGGCACCAGCATGGCTGCATTGGTGGCTGTGGGACATGTCACCAAGGCAAGCTGTACATACGGTGGCATCCAGGAGGTGCTTTCCCCTAAGGTTTTGCAGTGCATAGGTATAGAGCTAAGAAGCCAAACTAGGTGTTTTGGCCATTACTCAGTGCTTCAGGTTCTGATGTCTCACACCAGCCCTGGGGCTCAGTTGATAATGCCAAGTTCACCCTGAGATGCCACCACAGAGGTGAGCATGAAGCACGTCACGTCTTTGTTTTGCCTGCTGTGGAAAGGATAATTCCATGATCTCATCAAACAGGAAGAGATTTGGCTACATGAATATAGATGAGGCTTACTGTATTGCTAGCGAAGAGCTCAGGCTGGCTTCCCTTTTCACCTGCTGAGTGGCTTTTTGAGGGGCGGTTCACATCAAAGCCTGCATGAATCAACCTCATAAAAACCAGAAAGCTTTTTGACCTCCAGGGAAACAGCCTTTCATTAAACACGAACGAGGTGTCTGAGCCTGCTTGGTGTACAGCATTGGCAGTTCTCATGGCAGCCAACAGCAGGCCAGTGGAATTCAAAACAGACCCCATAAAGCCAATGCCTGAGTCTTTCTTCCCATGTTGTCTTATTAAGGAGGAACTTATTTTCATGAGCTTGCCAACAGAAAGTTCACTCCAACTGATTTGCAGGAGAATATAGGGCTGGTGCTTCCTTCCATGATCCCAACCTGCTTGTGCTTTGGAAACCAGGTCCTGAGAGAGATGGTAAATGGTACATGCCCAAGTCCCTCCCAGCATGGGGTCCTGTGTCTGGACACTAAGACACCAAGCCAGGGATTCCAGGATGGCTTCATGTGTCCCAGTCAATGCAGGATATAGAGAGCAGGGACATCAAAATGGTGACAATTCCCATGGGGAGAATTTGGGAAGAGATTGGAGGAGTTGTCCTTGCAGTCAGCCCTGCTGTTTCACAGGCTTTTGGCAGGTGAGGGTCCCTCAGCATGTCAGACATGTCTGTAGGTCAAGCACCAGACCAGCCCCTAGAGACAGGGAGCTGCTAATGACCCTCTCTGCTCCCGCTTCCACAGGAGGGTACACACTCCTAACAGAGCTGGTGGGAAGGGACCTCTGGAGAGTGTCTGGACCATGCCCCCTGCTCAAAGCACACCTAGGGTCATGTCTAATAGGGTTGTGAATATCTCCATGGATGGAGGTGCCACCACCCTCAAAGTAAGTAAGTGTTTTCTTCTGTTTAAATGGAATTTCCTGCATTTTGGGTTTGTGCCTGTTGCTTCTTGTTCTGTCATGGGGTGCCAGACACCATTTTCCATAATGGAAAACAGTTCTCTGGCTTTAAAGGGGAACACAGCATGGGACTTGGGAGGCTGGGAGGGATGAATACCCACAGCTCTGTCCAGCTGGAGATACTTTGTGACCAGTCTGACCCTCCCAGCAGCATGTGAATCTTTGTAGACCTTCAAAATTCTATGGTAGCTCCCTTAAATCCTCTGATTTTGTCCCTCCAGACATAGAAAACAAAGCTGTTTGTCTTCCCCTTTTTTGCATTCCATATTTTGTGTCCATTCTGGGATGGCATAAAACCTGAGAACATGGAAAACAGCATGCAAAGGGGAGCTGTGGACCTCTGTTGGTTAGGAAAATAGGTGATTTGATTAGTGCGGAGTAGTGAGTCCGAACTGAGTCTCAGCCTGAGATTTGTAATGCCGCGTCTGATAGAAGCGAACCAAAGATGAAATTCAAAATGCAATGCTGATTTTGAAAGAGAGCTCAGAAGCTTCCTGGACCAAAAGAGCTCCTGGTGGGAAGACAGCTGTGATATTCCCAACCAGCATGGGCCACAGCTGGCTTTGTGCCCTCTCTGGGCACATCACAGGGAGCTCAGGGATTCATCCAGAGCTGATTTTGCTATGCAAATGAGAAAAGCTCTGTAGCCCATCCCTCTGCACCCCACAGCCCCTGCCTGGGCCTCGGCTGGCAGAGGGGTGCAGCAGCCCATGTGTGGGCCATTGAGTTATTTGACTCCCCTGTTTTGCCAAGCGTTCCCTCCCTCCCTGACCCCATGTACACAAACATCCTGGAAAGGAGGTCACCCACCTCCCAGCAGCTCAACCCGTCAACTTGCGGGATCGTCATCCCTATCTGTGCATGCATGGCTTATGGGACATTGCTTCTTCACTCCCCCTTCTCACAACCCCTCCACGTTAAGCTCCTCCCTCTCAGGGACAAAGTGGGCATCAATGTGAGCCTCAGCCTGGAGGAATAGATGTGTCTGTGTAGGGTTAGTTTGCAGTAAAGAGTTTAATGCATCCAAACAGCAATGCCAGACAGAAATACCAAACTGGCATCATGGTTGGCCCCATCTACAACAGTGGCTGGGAAAAGGCAGGTATGAAAGTAACTATCATTAGAGGCTCAGAGATAAGGTTATATTTAAGTATTTTTGAAACTAAGGGTAGCAAGGCCCAAGTAGGTGATGCGATGATGATCCTCTGGGTAGATTGGTTTGTACCAAAATCTAGCATGGGAGTGTTTAAAATCTGTGTTCAGACTTCTGAAGCAGAGTCAATGTGTCCTTCCTACAGCCCAGTGCCAGTGCTTCGAGCAACTGCCTGAACCGCAGCACAGCCATGTGGCTCTGGATATGATAATCAAAGCCTTTATCTCCTTTTCCTTCTGCAAATCCAGCCTAATCCAGGGACACTTATCCAGAGGTATCTTCAGTTAAATTTATGCTGCTCCATGATTCGCAGCGTGTTGCCATATTTTGTTTAGAAAATGCATGGAAATATTGATGGGTTGTTAGATGGAGGCTGAAAAGTTTGGCAGCTGTGCTGGGGGCAGCCAGGCTCTCAGCAGATGGGAAGATAAAGGAGGTGGTTTTGCCTTTCTGAGTAAATATTGCTATGGTATTAAAAGCGTGGCCAATTAAACCATTTCAGGGTCAGCACTGTGAACTCTCTGAATAGAAATTAAATGGGCAGGAGCTCTTCACATCTCTGTGAAGCTGCCGCTCCACTTGGTTTGTATTCACAGACAGGTGTTGCTGCCTTGGTTAAATCCCTTTAAATCCCCTTTTATCACAGCTGTAAGGAGCTGAAAACTCTTTAATATGATGAAAGTGATACACAAAGCCCTTGGTTGAGCAATTTTATTAATAGTGACTGAGTCTGGGACCTTTGGATCTTCAGAGCTACTTTATTTTGGAACCTGGAGCAGAACCTTTGGGATTGAGGGTTTGGAGGAAGATGTGAGCACCACTGTCATCTGCCCACTGCTCCTTGCTTTGTGCAGAGGTATGGCAGCACTCCTTCAGTGTCTGCAGGACAAAGGCCTCTTTACACATCAGTGGGCTGGGGGAATTTGGACCCAGTTCCAGGGCTGTCTGCCCAGGGCAGAGAGGATCTCTCTTGCCCCAGGGGATGCTTCTGGGTCGCTTTGCTGACATCCAGGGGAGGTTTCTCATAGTACCACATTTTCAGGAGTTTGTTCACCTGGTCCTGATCTGTGATGCCCCGGAGAAGATCTTGGTCTCCTTCAGCTCCCTCTCCTTCTCTCGACAAGCTGAAGCTGTGCAGTTTGATCTCTTGCCGCACTCTTTCGAAGAAGTGGAGGATGCATTTGTGAGCAAAGAGCCGGCTGTGCTCACAGCACGTTTCCTCAAAAATCTTTTGCTCGATGTCAATGTAGTTGCTCCAGTGACGTGCCTGCAGGAGGGCAGCTTGGTTGAAGCAAGGTCTGAGCCACCGGGCGAGGAAAGCTGCTATGATAAGGACCAACAAAATACTCCATCCGAGTGCCTGGGAGATAAGAAATGAGCAGTGGAACAGGAGTAGGACAGGCACAAAGACAGGCACAAGCTGTTTGCCTGTATCATTAGGGAATTTGTGTGGCTGGAGGGGAGATGTGGCATATCTGGACTCCTGTCCCTGAAGTCCAGCACCCCTGAGCTGCACTCAGACAGTGGGTGTAATCCCCTCCCAGTGAATATTGGACATTTATCTATGCTTCAGTCCTTCAGTAGGATAACTGTTTGCAGTTAGCCTGGAGCCACCAGATATTTGCTTTGATCATGAGAGCGTCCCAGGGGAAGGGACTCCAGTGCTCTCCTTTGGCCATCACCTATCTCCAGTGAGATCTTCATCTGCCACCTGCACTTGCTCTAGGGCCCAGGAGTCCCACAGCAGGGTGAAGACAGCCCCTACTACATGCAGCTCCCTTTGGTAAGAGGGAAGGGCTTGTTTTCAATACTCTCCCACTGGTCCTCATCCTTGAACCCGCATTCCTGTACCAGCAGTGCAGGTCAGACAGGACTCCACACGCCATCATATCCTGCTCTACCATTCCTGAACAAGCTGCTTTTGTCTCTCTCATCTTATGCTGTCCTTAAAACAGCAGGTCCTATCTGCAAGGTTAGCACTTAGAAAGGATTTCTGACACTGGACAGAGCCTGAAGAGACACCTATATTCCTTGCAACCTGCTTTGGTTATCTGGGTTTAGAGGTTGTTGGTTCTTCTAGAAACAAAGTTCAGTTAATTAAACTATCCTTCATTTCCTTTCTTTTCCCTAACTGAGTGACACTGGAGATTATCCTTGAGGGTGGCAACATTTGGGGGCATAAAGAAGCAAAGAGCAGTTTTGCTCTCAGCCTGACTATGGTGAAGCTATCACAAGCCAAAGGAAAACATGAGCAGAAGATGCATGCCCCAAGCACCTCAGTGACATGGGGGGCTCTGCCAGCAGTGACCTACCTGGGACCAGCAGCGCAGGTACCTGGACACTGCCTTGCGGGATATGTTGTTCCTCATAAGCTCCTCGTCCTTGCAGGGCACCTTGGCCAGCAGCTGCTGCACCTGCACTGGGCTGGCGCTGGCGAAGTCCACAAAATTCTCAGGATCCATGGAGCTGCTGAAAGCGCAGATCAGGCATTTGCCATCCAGGAGGGCGACTATGATCCAGGCGGCAGGGGCCACCATGGCTCGCTGCATGATGGAGGAGCACAGGTACCTGTGGCAGGAGAGGGAGGCGTGAGTGCTTAAACATTGGTAGCTTTCTCCTCATCCAGAGCCTTGATGGATTTGGCCCTACCAGAACCAGGGACCCTACTCCTAGGACTGTTCCCAGCATTTCTCCAGCTTCTTCTGCTCTAGGATGTCTTCGTTGGTACTTCCTGCCAGTGAAATCTGTGCAGCGCAAGGCAGCGCTCTGCATGCTGCCTGCATTCAGTGCAGTGCACGGTCCTCTCATTTCGTGCTTGCCTCAGCTGTATACTTATATCTCCCATGCACAAATCCTTGTTAGCTCTCTCTTATCTTCCTCATTCCCTCTTTGTTTTCTCATCAGCTCAGTTTCTACCTTGAAAATCACTTTTCTCTGCAGCCTTTCTTGTCCCACTCTGTTGAATTGTGCACTGCGTGAAACTGCCTGTAATAGATAGAATGTGATTCTCCTCTCCCTTCCACCAGTGCAAGTCAGTTAAAAACATCTAAAGGGAGGGAAGCCACAAGGCTATCAATAAAAAATGACTGTGATGGAAATGCATTTACCATGCCCCTTCTCCTCCAGGCTCATGTGGGAAGGTCTCAGGAGCTAAGCTTAGAAGAAAATTATCACCAGGAGGATCAAATCTATGGAGGTGAGAAAGCTAAGTGGGAGGTGAAAGGAGGGATGCCACTCCCGGTGCAAACCCCACCTGATGACAGCCAGGTCCTTCTTTCTGCGCCCCTGTGGTCGGCTCCATTCCTCCAGCATCACCAGGGACTGTCTGTTGAGGATGAGGCCGCAGAGGAAGAGGGCGATAGGAGGTACAAACATGATCCCCAAGCCGTATGCCATGTTGTACTGGGACAGACAGGGGCAGCTGAAGTCAATGGAGGTATACATCTTTATGCTAGCCAAGGTTAACAGCCCACAGATCCCATTCATTACAGACTCTGAGTTTGACTGGAAGTACTGGAAGATCGTCCGGAAATGGTCCATTATGTTCTTTTGGCCTGGGATGCTTCTTCTGGGGAATCCCTGCCACAGCCTGCCTTCCTTCACCTCTTCTTCTGCTGCCACAGGGCAGGGGACACAGTCAGATGGGGCAGGAGGATGGGCTTGGAAGCTTGGAAGACAGCTGCTGTGGCAGGAGGAAAACCCTGTGCTGAGGCTTCCTCACTGGCACACAGCACTCACAGGTCTGTCTCTCACCCAGTGCTTATCTTCTGGGGCAGCTGGTAGCTTCTGTAGGTGAGCAGACAGATACAGCCTCTGGCAGCTGTTTTCTCTGTGCTGTTTTTCATTTTCAGGGCTGTCCCATGTGTCAACCAGTGACAGCCTTCGGTAGCGCTGGGTCCCTCCCTCCTGGAGATGCTCACTCTCAATGGAGAGACATCAGTGGATGATTGTGAGCTACCTTCTGCACTGATTGAGGGCTGCTGAGTGATTAATCAGAGAGAAACCAGGCTTATTTGTGTTATTGCTGCTGCTCCATTTCTTTGGTGAAGCAGGTCCTCAGCCCACAGTGGGGCATTGGGGAGGCAGGGAGCATAAACCTGGCTTCAAGCAAGCCACATCACCATGAGCTCAGATTTCCCCATGAAAATGAGCTGAAAGGACCAACCCTTCAGACGGGAGGCTATGAGAATCAATAGCTTTCAAAGCCTGGAATGGCACTTTGGGGCAAAGGTTGCTCTTGTCTACACAGCACACATGAACTGTGACATTTGTACCATACTTACACCCATGTCCAAGGCCCTTGCGCTGGGGCTTACTCTTGCTTCCCGTTGGAGGGCAGGGTGCAATCAAAGCAGCAGCCTCATTTGTCCCTAGGGGCTGAATTATCATCTTCTGCCCATTTTAAATACCCCAGAGGCAATTCCTGTTTTCCTCTCTCAAGTTTATTTTGCAGATAAATACAGCTCATTGCCACACAAGGGAGCTCCATTTTTTTCTGATGTATGCAACATCATTTTCCTCTCCCCAGTTTTCATCTGAAAACATTTTCGGATTGCTTCTCATCTGTGGTTTCCATGTGCATAATAAAGTGCTGGATTTATCTAGTTTGTTAAAAAAAAAGAGTGCTTCGTCTCCACTGAAATACACTTGCTGCCAGCACTGAGGTTTCAGCCCATGCTGGCTCCCACTGCAGGGCTGGTTACTGAAAGGGAGCAGTGGGAAGGGGTACCTATAGCTGCTGAAAGGCACATAATCACAGAGCCACATTGTCATCTCCAATCTAAACAGCAACTTGCACAGTTACTTTAATAAAATACAGTTCCATCAACCATAATATTTGTCTTCTCCTTTACCTTGCTAGTGGAAATGGCTGTTAACATTCATCCATCAGCAATAAAAAACTGTGGCTAATCAGCTAATGTTTCCATTTGCTATTATAGGACATCAGGACCCCTCCATTTTGCTGATTAGGGCATCAGAACTGTTGACTGACCTGCAAAGGCGATTTTTTAGCCAGGGTGCAGCTTGTCTTGGTTCCAATTGCTTTAACGCTCGTTGGGTTTCTCATTTAACAGCTTGCATTTATGTGCTGATTTGGGTTCAGGAAGTGTTCTGCATTCTCTGTGGAACAATTGCTTTACAGAAATCATTTTGCCTTTCCAGTTTTCCTGGGCAAAACCTCAGTAAAGGCTAAATAGTTCCTCACAGCTCAGTTAAATAGAATGTAAAAAGAGAAGGAAGCATCTCCTGGACAGCACAAGCTATGAGGGGGCTTAACTTCTCTCAAATGCAGTTCCCTGGCTTGGACATCAGAGGTCTGTAATGGGTGCCTCAGGGTAACTACTGTGCTCTGATGTGATCTGGGATATCATCAGTAGCTCAGACCTGAGACAAGTTGTTGAATCGTGGAAGAAAGGGAACATTGCTTTATTTGTAGCAAAAGACATTGGGAGCTTACTGGGAAGAGAGAGAGAGAGGCCCTTGAGGTAAGTAAATTGTTAGACATGGGCAAGTGCTCAAAATTATTCTCAAAACTAAGCACATTTGATTACTCTCAGTTCTTAGGGTGAAACAAAGAAGAAACAATGACTGAAACCATCTGTCTCCCCTCCTCCAGTCAAGGGGACCTGCCCCAGCTCCCCAGCAGTGTGATCACCCCTTCTGAGCCTGCTGCAAGGCTGCCTGCCACTCTCTGGGGCTGTTGGACAGGGGCACCATCCTCAAAGGAAAGCAGCTCCTCCTTGGCAGCTAACCTCCAAACCCTTGCTGGAAGCTGTTGTTCCTCTGCTCATCTTTTGGATATCCATGTTGGACAACCCTTTGCTTTTGCCTCAGCACAGCAGAACATGGGGAGAAGAAAGGGGATGCCCTTAGTCCTGTATGGAAGTAAAATACCAGCTATAGGCTTTTTGCCTTAGATGATGGTGAGGGTGGTGGGTGCAAGTACAGGTGCCCTTTTAGTGAAGCACAGCCATCAGCCTCTCTTGTTTTGGGGAAAAGAATGACTTCATCACCAACATTTCAGTTGGTCATTTAAAACAGGGTAAGTTCAGCACAACAGTATGGTCAGTTCTGTGCATGAGCCTGTAATGGTGGAGCAGCACTGATGCTGTGCACACAGCATGCATGCCTTCAGGGTGTGCAAGCCTTTATACATGTATTTAGGAGGGGAGCAGAGAGCCAGCAGCACAGTTCACAATGTATCTGTGCCACAGCTCCATGCTCACTGTTGGGTTGGTCCCCAAAGGACACAGGCAGGAGCGCTATGGCTGTGCCAGTAACCCTGCTTGCTCCCTGGACTCCCCAGCAACAAGTGAGGTGTGAGTTGCTTTGTCACCCTTTGTCTTCCTTTTCTGTGCTGAGACTGGACCCTCTTTCTCCCAGGAAAGTCAATGTCCAGAGGCAGATATTTCCCCCCTCCCAAAGCTTGCTCTGCTGGAAAGAGGCCATTGCCATGAGCACTTGTTCTGGCAAGCAGTGAAAGGCCCCATGGAGCTCTGGTGGGAGCATTCCTGGCCCACAGCATGTGTAGGAGATGATGGGTTACCCCATTAGGAGCCGTTTGCAGTTGTTTTTAGCTTTGACAAATTATTTAATTACCTGGACTGGATTTTTTTTCAGTGTGAACGTCTGCCTCAGGCAAAATATTTTAGAAAACTGTTGCTCAGGTTGGTCAGCTGCTGCTGCAATGATGCAAACGCACAGAAAAAGGATTTATTTTCCCCCCTTAAAAACAGGGGCTTGCAACTGATCTGCAAAGGCACAGCAACTCTGACACCCACCTCGAGGGCTCAGTGGTGACTGTCCTGCTCCAAGTGGGTGCTGCTGTTGGACTCCCCCCATCAGCTCCACAGGAGGTGAGTCACCACCCTGCCCCTTTTTGTGCCTCTGTTGCTGGCTGTGGAGTTACCCTGGAACAAACTGAGGTGCAGAACTGGCCCAGTACATTCTTGGGCTGCATGAGATGACTGTGAAATTAATTTAGCTGTGAATGTCTCTTCCTCCCTAATTTCTTGGCTCATTAATTGCCGCACAAGGATGCCACCTCCATGTGATGTTTGGTTAAAATGAGCACTGTATGGCCACAATGAGCAGGTACCAAGCAACATTTCCCTTTATAGGGTTGTGTTGCACATGGGCACCCAGACCTGGTGCTGAGAGGATGAGCAAGTCACTAGTGAAATGATGTGTCCCTGTGGTGTGAGAGCAACTACCTTCTCCCAGGTGACCAAGGGAGGTCCAGTCTTTGCTTTCGGCACCTCTCAGCTGGTGAATTGGAAAACCCCTTATACCTGGCCTTGTTTATTCAGAGGACAAGGGTTAATGCTTTTCAAGGCTTAGATTAAATACGTCATCTTGCGTTTAAGTGAAGGCCATTAACACCATGAATCACCTTCACCAGCTGCAGTGCCTACAGACCAGTATTTTCTTCCTCTGTAGTTCAGCTGGGTCTGTTGCTAACCCTCGGACACACAGGTAGCCACCCTGAGAGCCTGTCTGTACTTGACCAGCAGGTTGCAGCTGAGCTTTATTTTCTATTACCTTTTCCATACAGTTTGTGGACCAGTCTCCCACTGGTATCTAAGGACAGTGGAGCAGCATCTTTGCCTTCTTTCTCTGCAAAACTGGCAGAGGACTTTACTCCTCACTGCCTGTAAATCTTTCAGCATCTTCAATTTATCACAGCAGAAGTCACCTTCTATTTCAACTGCCCATGAAGAAGGACATAGCCAATATTACCTCCCTCCAAACACTATGCAGACTCCTTGTGGTCACTGTTAGCAGAGACAAATTAAAGCACTGTGGGCTCTGTGGTACAGAGATCACCTGAACCTGAGTATTTTTTGCACAGCTGAATACTCAGCCCAGGCCAAGCAAATAATGAGTAATGATCATTAAATGATTAATGAGGTGCTAGCAAAAATAATGGCAGCATTGTGAAATGTAATTTGTCTTCACTAATGATGTTCTCTGGAGATTAGATACTCCTGTATTCTGTCTTGTAACTTCATTAAAGCACCAAAATGCAGCTGACTGCCAGTGAGGAAATATATGGCTTTGTTATGTGTTGTTCTTCTTAAGAGCTCATTTTATATTGCCTTTCTGGCCATTAGCACTTAGCTTTTTGGCTTATGTAGAAGTCCTGTTTTCCTGATCTCTGTGCTATCCCAACCTTAACCAGTTCACACCATTTATGATTGAGAGATCTTTTTGGAAGGCCATTTATCTGCTTGGCTCGGAGCTGATGCTGCAGTGAAATCATTTGAGATGAGCTGCTTCTTATCTCAAGAGTGAGTTAGAGAGTAAGGTGGAGAATTAGGGAATCAGGCTGATCTCTTAATATCATGGCTTAGTGATTTTCAGGTTTCTACTGGTTTGCTAACACTCACATATCTTTCAAGGTAGGTGCAGGCCCCAGATAGCGGATTTCAGGCTGCTGACATTTAAGTAGCTCTTTTTGTTATTTTTCTCAGATTCTAAAAATTAAGCTCCAGCCCTGGGGATTCCACAGTTTACAGGCTGAAAATCACTGATAGCAAGCTTTTCTTGAGAGATTGGTTTGTCTTCAGTTTGCAGAGGTGTCATAGAAACTATTTAGGTGTTTAATAGGAAATGGAGGCTGGGTGATGAAACACATCTCTGCTGTGACCCTGGGTCTCTCCAGCCACTGAGGTTTGGGGCTGACGCAGTCCTTGTCTGGTTTGACTACTCCAGGAATCAGACCAAGTCCTTCAATAGTTGGATTCATGGCTTTTAAGTCAAGACTTCTGTCTGCACTGTGTTGTTAATTCACCAATTAATTACCCACAGGTAAGTCACAGCTAAAAGCTGATATTGCCACTGTTCAGAGATGCTCTTGGGTGGCAGGTGCATGAGCACCCAGCTTGCAGACATTGGCTTCCAGTGCTCAGATCCCATGCACGGGTTGGTTTACTGTCACTCTTCTCCTGGCTATTATGTTGAAATGACTGTGAGATAATAAAATCTTGTTTTATATAACAGTAGGGAATATGGCTTTATAAAATAACCTCCCCATTATGATTCCATATCTCATTATAAGTTGTTCCATGTTGACAGCAAGAACACGTCTTATACAAAGTCAACTTTCTGTTGACTCTTACCAGTGATTCAGGCAGTATCTATCTGGAGTACTAGATAAGGACTCCTGAATTTTCAAGATGTAATCCATAGCACAGATTTCTCATAACTGTCTGTTGGCTACAGGTATGTTGTTATAACATGAGCCTGCCTGTGCTGACAGTAATGGTGTTGAATTTAGTACTTCTGGGATGTACAAAAAATGATGTATGAGCTCCCTAGAAACAAACTGCTGAATATGTCACAGATCTGTTGTAAGGAATGATCCTCCTATATTTCTCTTATTTACATGTCAGAAATGGGAGCAGTTTATAGAGACAGAAGAGAAATTTATTAGGAAATACCACAATTTCTTTTTCTTTTTTTTTCTTTTTTTTTTTTTTTTTTTGACTCGAGGCCTTGAACAAAACTGACTGTGTTTTCAAGTCAGGCATAGAGTTATGAAGAAGCATCCCAGTGTCACTGCTGTATACTTGGTGCAGTAAAGCAGGGGCTTTAAAAATTGGGAGCTAAGGCTGGGGGGAGAGAAGGAGGCAAGAGCAAAGCCTCCAACTGGTTTGGAAACACATTTGATTTGGTGCAACACAAAATGATGCAGTGGTGTTAAACAGTGCATTTAAAAAGAGCGAGATTACGTCCTTGTGCTTAGCTTGCAGAGGGACCAGTCACCGCAGAGCGGTGCTGCGGCTCCTGCGCTCCTGCCTGCACACAGCCGCCTCCCCCTGCTCTGCTGCGCACTGGAAGGGCTCTCTGTCCATCCGTCTGTCTGTGTGATTATACTCAGAGCCAAGAGGGGGATTGCTCAGGAGTGCTGAGCGCCCCTGGAACTGCTGCTGAGCCGATTGACATTGCCAGTCCTCTGTGGTGTGCTCAGTGATATGGTTGTATTGCTGGAGGTTGAAGCACAAGCGCAGTTGTTAGTCTTTAGATGATATGATACATACATGAGACGAGCACTTGGGCTCATCTTATGTATGTATCTCAGCTACAAATTCCTATTGAGTTTTAAGAGACATCAGGCATTTTCTTGTCTAAAAGTGTGGTAGAGCAATGTTAGCTCTTTCTTACACACTGCAAATAAACTGCAGAGCTTGTGCTGGCAACTGAGAATGAAGCAATCCCACTGGCAGGGCTGGGTGGTGGTAAGGGTCTGCTCCTTTGTGGTGTAAGTCATGAAGCAGAGTTTCCCAAGGAAAGTGAGGTATGCATGAAGACATCATAGCCAAAACACTACGGGCATTTTCTGGCCACAAGAAGACCTGATCTCTCTCCACAGAAGTTAAAAGTCATCTTGCTCCATGTTCAGTGGTGCCCTGAGGTGAGAGATTTACTCCTACAGTGCCTTGTGTAGCTTACTCACATATACAGTGATGCTTAAAACCCCCTGCCTCTGTGTGAGAAGGCTGTGCATGCAGCGAGGGATGATGTCTGATCTGCAGAGGTGTAAACCATCACATACAGCAGCATTTAATCCAGTTGGGATTTGGGTTTGTCTCGGATTTCCTTCAGACACTCATGCTGACTCCAAACTTGCCTCAGAGTGAGTCACAGACAGAAAACGCAGCTCGCTGAGGCATTTCTCTGCAGGGGAGAAAAAATTCACACCAGCAGCTTTTTCTCATCAGAAGCCTTTAATCACATCCTTTGACAGCCTCCTTTTCCAACCACCCTGGCTCCCAGCAGCGCAGTCAGAGGGTGAAGGCTCAGCCACTCTTCATCCGAGCCTTGCATGGACAGCAGCTGTGGCCACTGTCACCCAGGATGGTGCCACTTAGGAAGGGCTGAGCAGCTCTGACACCTCTCTACCCCTAGCTGTTTCTGCTTTCCTAAAAGCCTTTTACTCCAGATAGAAATCTGTCTTGTTGTATGGAGTCCTCGGGTTCAGAGTGGCTCAGCTGGAGACTGGCTATTCTTACAGGCAGTTCACTCAAGAGCAGCAATGACGGGATTGTTTAGAAACTGTGAAGAGGACATCTTAATCTTCCAGGCAAATTTCAGATTTTTCTCTTATCTGCTGCAAAGGAGCTTTTCCAAAGCTTTGGTCTCAGGTAACAGCTTAGATATTAATGCAGTTGAGAGTTTGTTAACCCTTGTATGTGTTTGCACACACACTGCTGTGTGGTTATCTGCAGAGTAAAATCTAAGCAAAATCCATGTTCTGATATGAAAATACCATTTCATTTTTCTACTAATGCTAGGGTCACTTGACCTAAAATGTATATCCCTGAAGCATTTAAAACTTGGTGCTTGCAGTAGCTTCGATTCATTTTCCTGCAGAATTAGAGTCCTGTTTCACAGGATTGTCTTGTCATCTAGCTCTTCACTTTGTGTGCATAACTCACCTTCTCACATCATCAGTCTTCTCTGTATACATTTATGCTGTTTATGTAGTGTTGGGTGTCTCCAGAGCACTGTGAACATAAATTTTGTTACCTCATCATAGCAATTCTGTTTCTTCCAGGAAAATACCAGCCTGCCTTAACCTTCTCAGGGGTTCTCTTCCTTTCACCAGCAGCAGATAATCTCTGTGATGACAAATAACTTGTGAATGATCCCTGTGGCAGATTTTGTCTATGCTTGGCCATGATAAATGGGAAACCAACAAATCCCAGCAATCTCAGGGTGCTCATTCTTGAAGGTACAGTTTTTCTTTCTCTGCCCAATTCTTATTTCTTCTCTCAAAGACATTCTGATTTTGGAGCTTGTCTCTGAGCTTAAAAGCTTCAGACCTTGAGCTCTAACACGTTATCAGAGGGAAGATGGAAGGAAGAAGTGGTTTCAGCTTGCTGTGTGTTTATTGCTGCATTGCTGGTCTCTGGCATGTTTCTGCTCACTGTCTCCAGGTACATAATCATGAGGAGTAATTAATGTATGTTTTTAGAAGAGGCAATCCCAAGAAAGCAATAAACTTTACCCAAAGCAGCAGGTAACCTTAGAGAAACTGCATGGTGAAACAAACCAACCATCCTAGCCCCACACAAGGTCTTGTAGACAGTTAAGGACAAAACCACGCCATCACCAGAGACATAGTTCTTCACAAAGAAGACTCTGCTTTCTCACTCCTGATCCTCAGTGCAGAGTACAGAACACCTTTGAAAGACAAGATTACAGACTGCAATTTATAACTTCACTTAATACTAACAATCAGGGACTCAGCAGAAATGGTGTTTTAAGGCACATTGCAATTTTCAATATTCTCTGTTCCAAGCTAAATCTTTGGGGTCTCACAGGCAGTAATTACCTGTTGTGACTTGTGTCCTGCAGAGGATAATCCTCTCACTCTGTCTTTGGTAGCATCCTGCCTCTGCCTAACCACTTCTGCCTTTCCAAAGCAAGCAGCTAGAATCACATTGCCTGGGATGATGGGATTCTGTGGCCTGCTAACAGCCACCTCTCTGCTCCTTCATATTTTATCTGCAGTAACAGGGTTTTAGTTACGGGCCTTTCCCAAGAGCTCTGAAGACCCCTGAGCTGTTCTCTGTTAAACCTCCTGGGGAAATCAGTGTTGACTTTGGTATCACATGCAGCATCTAATGTGCAGTTGTAAATTAATTCTTGTCCCTTCATCAAGACCTTTCATGGGCAGACCCTTTTGTTCCCTCCTTCGTCTTCCCCTACCTCCACTATAATGGGAACCTGTTCCTTTGAGCCATTTCTTGTCTTTAAACCTCATTAATTTTTCCCTTTTCTTTAGCTGATGGCAGTTCATCTCTGCAAAATAACCCACTGTAGTGACTCTGAGGGACACTACAAAAAATATTTGAGGTTCACTTCAGAAACAATGGTGGAGTGACAGCAAAGGTCAATGAGGAGGGTCAAGAGAACTGATCCCTCACCTGCTTAGTCTCAGCCAGGATCCTCAGCAGTTAATGGCTGAGCAGGTTTCTTGCAGCTAACTTCTCAGCCATGAAGCAGCACTCAGCTTGGTGCCTCTGCAGCATTCCTGGTATTCACCTCCACTTTCCCACCTCTCTTCATCTGGCCTCCCTGGATTCATGGCCAAGAACCACCCTTGTTTCTTGGGAGCAAATCATGCCGTATGATTGAAGCTGACTTTTTTGGGAGCCAAGCCAGCACACACTGGCCACAAAACAACCACAAACTGGCTTGGCTGCTGCTGGTTACAAACAGTGCCTGGAGCTGACTTCACTTGGATGCTTGCTGGCTCCCATCCATGGCTTTCTGACCTGACCAGTGGAGCAGAACATTTAAGCCATATAAGTGCAATGCAGGGGTTGTATTTTGGGTTATTTCAGATTATCAAACTCTCAATCTTTGTATCTGGCATAATCATTGTTTTATTGCCTACGTCCTCTTTTAGCTAGAAGCACACTCTGGAAGTGGACAGAAGCATGGCGAATCCAGTTCTTGCTATTGAATTCCTTCCCAAATGAAGCTAAATTCTACCCTAAAGGGTTTTGACTACCACAAATATGGAGAGAGTGAAGATAATTGTATGAACTATATAAAAGCAAAACCCCTACCTTGGCAATTGGCTTTAACTACTAGTACTACTACTACTAGGGCCTTGACCTATTTGACCTTTTCCAATTTGTGGAAAAGAAAGTTGAATGATGGAGCCACAATTCATAAGTATCTACTTTGCCTCTTGGATCAAACAGAAAAACATATAATAAGCTCCACTGTCATGGAACTTGCAATTCAGGAAATTCGGACTAGAAGGAAGCTGCAAGTTCCTAACAGACAGTCAGTCAAACACTGCAAAACTTAACCTAATAGTGTAGTAGCTTCTCCTTTGCTTGCAATTTTACAATTAAAGGGGAATTTGTTTTCTAAATGTCACAGAGACACTGAAGATCTCATCATTAATTCATAGGCAGAGAAGCAAAATTTCCCTTTGTATCCAGTAGGGATAATTCATGCAGAAATATTTAGAAGAGATAATAATGTCAGGAATATGTTCATCAGTGAATGAGAACTGAAAATCTATACCTGTTTGTGAAGTGAGTAATTCTGGGTGATGCTCAGTTACCAGGCTCTAATGCCGCCTGCAGGATTTTAGTGACAGCATGAACAATACGAGTGATGCAGTTTGAACTGGAGTGTTTATTCATATGGGAAGTGAGTGTTTAGTCCTTCTGTTCACATTCATCAGAGCCCGGTGACAGGATGTGATTTCATATTGTGATCTGTTGTGCACACTGGAAATTTTGAGAAACGAACAGATCTGTCTGCAAGATTATTCAAATAAGCACTGCTGGGGACTTGTGCTCTCCTGTTCCTCCCTGGTTTAGTTGTGCATTTCAAAAGTACATGAAATGCATGCTAGCTGATCCTGGCTGTTAAGCCAAAACTAAGGCTAATATCTGCCTCTAGGGTTAGTCTTCACTGCTGGGACAGGACTCGACCCTTGGAAAAAGAAATAGTTGCACCTGTTTTGTTGAATATTCCATGATACACTTCTGGTGAGAAGTTCTTCCCATCATGAGTTGTCTTTGGGAATCAATGGGGCTTTATGATACTAAACTTGACATTTCTGAGTTTGTGGCTGGCTCCCACTGTTTTATTCAATGGGAAAAGAAGAGAAGCAGTGACTTCAGATGCTATTGGCAGGCTGCACAACCAGACCCACCAGCAAGGCTCTGAAGGCTGGGAAGAGGATGTTATTGCTGTTGTTTCCAGGTCATCTTTTTGAGATCCAGCTAACTTCAGTGCAATCTGCTTGGGGCTCCTCATGGGCGCCAGGAGGGAGTTAATGAGCAGCCTGGTCAGCCTGTCTGGGGACCTCTGAAGGAGGTGTTCACCTTCAGGAACTACACAGGGTTTGGCCAAATTGAATGGAAGATTGTTAGGATCTGAACTGGACATGTCCTCTTTCTACAGCTAGTTTAAGATTGAGTCTGATGTCATGGTTGGCTACCTGTTTGGTAATGCTTTTGTCATTCTGCATGGTGGTGTGGGGGGACTGTTTGAAGACTGCGGAAGACTGGGAAATCAAACCCCAGATTCTTCCTGTTGCTTTAAGTTTATTTGAGGTTTGTAAACCTTGGAGGCTGTGAAGTTGCTCTGCTGTTCTGGAGCCAGGTAAGGAAAGGTGAAGGGGTCTTAGGAGGAATAGGCTTAGGTTGGTCCATCACCATGCTAGCAGTAGGGCCAGGGGCTGCCAGCAGCCCTTCCAGTGAGGAATGTGTTAAGCGGGGGAAAGGAGTTGGACCAAAAAGGTGTTAAAACATCATCAGTCCTCATATGCAATATGGTTGGGAAATACTACTGTAAAATAGCTCCACCTGTAGGTAAAATAACACATAGGGTCAAGACATGCTTAATACCTTGACAGCTGTCTACTGACTAGCATACCAAAGCTGTTGGGTGCCTTCCCTTTGATAATCTAAACACAATCATTTTTGGTATTGAGAATGGCAAGCACATTCAGAGGTGCAGACTAACAGTCTTTAATTTCCTCTTTCTCTAACTAACCGCATTTAGTAAAAGTTTGTTTTTTCCTAATAGTCCTTGAGGATGCTGACTTCTCAGCATAATGTGAAGTTGGATTGTGATGACCCAGTCAGAAATGTGGGTACCTCCACTGTTAATTTGGGCAATAAATTTAATTAAAAGCAAATATTTAAAATCAGAAACAGGATATGAGTTTGGCACTGGCATCTGTCATCAAAGTCTTGGTTTGTCCCTGCTTTAACAGAAACCCATTTAGATCTGCAAAGAATGTAGAACCTTCTTTAGAACACAAATATCCCTTAGGCTCTGTTCTGTCACAATAGTCTACCTGCAACCTCAGTAGAAATATCTGCCATCTTGACAGAGATGTGAAAGTGAGACTGAAGGGAAGGTCCATTGTCCAAACAAATGTTTCAAGGGAGAAGTTACCCAGGAGTAAAGTGAGTGGGAGCAAAAACCCTGCAGCACTGGTCAACCTATGGAGCTGGTAAATTCACTGTATTCTGTTAGGGAGGAATCTCTGGCTGGTATAGCTGGAAGTAGGGGTTCAGGCTGGCAGAGAGAGTGAAAGTCCAAACAGAAGACCAAAGACTTGACTATTAGCTGCGCTAAATTCCTGTCAGATTTCTCTTGTGGATCAAAGCACCCTTTAAAAAGGAAGGAGCTGATTCCCCTGGAAATGTCCTCTGCTCAGTACTGGTCTTTAATGTATGCCCCAGCCTAGGAGTGAGATCTGGACCTCTGGGATATGGCACAAATATGCCTCTTGAAGCTTTCTGCTCTGGAAGGAAGCAGCCTTGGAGTTGCTTTAACATACACGTGGGGCTCAGCAGGTTCATAGAGTTCCCTAGTGTGGGATGCATAATAAATAGGCTTGAATTAAAAGGGACTTAAACCGTTCTCACCTAAGGGCCACAAGGGTATAACATATTTGCATGCCAGAACTCAATAAACAACCATACCACTGATTGCCACAAAAGTGACCAGTATGTGTGGCAGAAATTAATATTTTCTAACCATCCTATTTATTCTCCCCTGTTAATAATTTTTTTCATATGATTGATTTTGAGCATTGTTCACAACAAATACATAAGCAGCACTTTGCAAAATGGCTGCTAAGAAATGTAAAAGCTCCTCAGCTTCTGCATGTCGATAGAGGGGTTGGACCCATGACACGTCTGCATAAACAGACAGATGTTGCTCATTAAAATGGAACTTCCCAAAGGAATTCTTTCACTTTTGCTCTTTTTCTTGTTCTTTCTTATAGTGCAGTTACTGGATTTATATGTATTTTACACGCAACTATGGAGAGAATGTAGCAACCAAGTGAAAGAAATGGGAAGTCAAAAGGCACGTCTACAGCTGGATCTGGTTATGGAAAACCTGAGAGAGAACAGGAGTCCTTCATCTATCAGATGAGGACACTACATGGTGCAAGGCTTGGAAGTTTGAGTTAGCAAACTTACAGCAAGGAGAGCATGCAGAGGTTTTTACCGTAAGGTAAATCATTGTTACATTAAGTTCTCTTGAGTATGAAATCTCTGCTCTTGCATGCGGCTTTCAAGTTGGGGTACACATCTTCCTGAAATCCTGCTGTGGATAAAGTCCAAATTGTTCCTGTGATGGCAGGAATCATGAGGTGCAATTCTGTGCCCCCTGTTGCACCTGGGCGAGATGCTGCTGGGATGTTGAACATCATGGTCAGCAGTGGTCTCTGCACAGCCACACTGATTGCTGGAGAAGGCTTGCAGGACATTGTAGCAGAGGAGTCTGTTAATTTTTAAGGCTGATAAAGGAAGTGGCTTTGCTTGCTTTTATGGAAAGTGCTTCCAAAAAGGAAGGGCAGCATGGAAGAGCTGTCCTCCATGAAGCTATCTGGTGGAAAGTTTGATAAGTGGTTGGTACCATGCAAGAGATCTCCACATAGCAGCTGCACAGTGTGAGAGGGAGGAATGTAGGAAGACTGGAGGAATAGAAAGCCCTAAGAATAGTCCATGCAGTCTCTGTGGGCCTTTCTCCCTCTTCTGAAAGTTTTCCCTTTCTGGCAGATGCTTCCACAGTAGCACTTAAATGACACTTTGGTGCTTCTTACATACACAGATGTCCATCCTGGATGGTGCTACTGTGGTTTCCCTTGAAGGTCAGGCAACAGCTTCTGCTTTTGTGCAGATCCTGTGCTGATGAATGGGAGAACTGCTAATGTAAAGGTTAGAAAACAAAGAGAATTAATCTGTGGCACCAAGCTGGCTGTACAAAACATGTTTTCCCAGCGTGAACGCTGTACAGCTGGTATGTCATGAAAGATGGACACTTCTCTCTTAGCCTCATTGTAGAAAATGAATATCTACATTTGATACAATATCTACAATATTTACAATATCTACAATATCTACATTGATGATACAATATCATCAGTATCTACAAAGAAGCGAACTAGGATTAAGCTTTCTCAGGGAAGGAACACCAAATTGAATGATCACCTGTCATGATGACTTCTTGTTGACTGCTGCCTGAGACCAAGTGTTTTATAAATGTTGATGACACTTTACATCTACACAACTGTTCCTCCTCTCCAATTAAAGCTCATATTTCTAGAAGTATCTTTGCAGACTGTGCTGGTTGCTGCTGTTGTCCTATTAGACACAGAAACCCACAGGCATACAGTTATTCACCTGTGACTGAGAGCAGACTCTTGTAATCCTGTCCTATTTGAGTTCATAATGCTGAATTTGCTTCTGTTCTATCCGAGTCTTAATCCAGCTCTTCACTGGGTTCAGAGGTGACAGCAAAGGGGCAAACGTTCCTGATGTAGCAGCTATGGGGCATTTCATTTGGGAGTGATGCATGCCACATCAAGAATGCAATTGGTCAATTGTCATTAAAGCAATTAAAAATACATGAATTAGGAGATTAGCCCAACAATTAGGTGCAGTGAATGTCTCCCAAAGGGTCTTTTCTCCTTGCAGCATGTGGTTCTGTACATTTCATGGATAGGTGTGTCTTTTGCTTTCACATCTGTTGAAGTTCTGATGCCAGGCATTTAATTACAACAAATCAAACAACAGCTGATTTGTTTTGCAGATCCTTCCTTGGTATGTGAGGAAAAGAATCAGATTAATGGGCATGTGAAATCAGGAAGGCTCAGTGGATCAAAGCTTGCTCTGGAAAGGATGACATATCCCCACCTCAGCCCCTATGCTGCTTTAAGTGTGTCTTGTTGCTTCAGTTCTCCACGTGGAGATGGAGGAAAACATGAAGAAAGAGGAAAGCATTCACTCCTTTGGATAACTATAGAGATTAATGTTTCCAGTGAGTGTAAAAGGTGGTCAAGCCATCATATGTCTAATTGCTTGGCACCCCCACTCACATGTGTGCTAGTGAGTGGTCAAGGCAGCTGGATCCCATGAATTTCAAAGCCAAAAGGACTTGGGCAGTATCCACTCACTGCTCTGTGTTTTGTTCTGTGACGCTCATTTCCTGCATCATGCCTCCTATTCTGAGCATCCTCCCAGGGTGTAAATTCCGGCATGTGTTTGCCCAAGTCTCTAGCAATGGTGGCTCAGGATCTGTGTGCACTCCTGTTCTGTGAATCTTCATAATTATATCTTGTTTGCGGTTGCCTAGTTTCTTGTGTAACCCCTTGAGGGATGATGTGCCTAGAAGGCACAAACATAAGCTTTGCAAAGGGAATTTTTAACTATGTTTGCTTCATTGCTACATACCACTTCAACTGGAGATCTTCACACGATACCCTGAGTCCTTAGATCCAAATGCATTCATCTGATCTTGCCCCCTTTGCAGTCTGAAAGCCTCCCTGTGTACCAAATATAGCAGTCTTCCCCGCTGTCCTTTTCTGGCAAGCTTTTTTGTACATGTAGATGCTGCCCTCCGGCTGTCTCATCAATCCTATTGCGCATCCCATCTCCTCTTTCATGTGTGCCTGAGCTGAGCAGCTGGAGCTCCTCCTTGCACCCAGCTTTTGGGTAGCGAATTTGTGGATGGTGTCATGGCTTAAGGTAGTAGAGGTTTCATGAGCTGTGCAATGTGACTGTGCAATGCCTTTCTTTTTGTGTTTGTTCGGAATGATAATCTTGATGTTAGCACATCAAGCTGATGCTCATTTCAGATGAAGTTCATAGACTGACTGCATTGTCTTCATCAACTTCTAAGCGCAAATTACAAATGTAAGGAAGAAGGTGGAGACGAATTACAATTCAGTGTAAACTCACCCTGCTGTGTCACACAGCATGCCCTCTCTGCCAGACCCCCACTACTTGTCAGGATTGCTATCAAGAAATGGTATGTCCCTAATTAGCCAATCTAGTTGATATCACTAATATTAAGAAACAAGGAATGTCCTGACTTACTGGCTTGAAAGCCTTGCAGTTTTGGCAAGCTGTTTTAATGCTCGCTGTTGCTACAGCACAGGAAAAAGGCAAAACCCCAGAATCAGTGTATCCTGTTTTGTCTGTCAAGGGCTCCTGTGATCACAGAGCATATTTCTCACCCTGCTCAACATTTTCTGCAGAAAGAGCTGACATAAGTTGGCAAGGACAGCAAGCATCCCCTCCTTCTTTAACCAGCATCAGGAGCAAATTCAAAGACTCTGGTAAAGTGAAACCACATATGATCATAGCATCCCCCGGTGCTGTTTTTCATTCCTTCCCTTGTTGTTAACTACAGGCTGTGGTGTCAGGCAAAGAGAAGCCCATCCCTCACAGAAGCTGAGCATGTTGCTAAGGCAGATCTGTACGGCTTCTTCCTTTCAGTGATGTAACTATATGCTTTCTCCAAGGTGAAAAGGGAGCTGATTGAACACATAATCTATTAGTCATGTGTTCACATTCATGCTACGGTACCAAGATTAAGTTGGTGCCTGGTGTCTAAAACAGTGGATTTGGTGGAAGCAGAAAGCACTTGGTCCGACCATGTGGTGAGCTGTAAGACAAGGCAGAGTTCGCAGCATACATGATGCATGCATGAGTGCCTGTAATTTAATGGATGACTGCACTGAAATATTCCCTGTGCAACTATATGGGTGTCTCCTATGCCTCCAGACCAAAACTCTGATAACGTTTATTTTTTCAGGACCTCTTTTATATGATGGAAAGATGCTTCTTTCCATTATAATTTACTTTATGTTGCCACCTTTTTCTGCCACCTAAAACATAAAGCTTCACAGAAACGTGACTGCAGACCTGTTGCAACTCAAGGACAGGTACAGAGAGAGGTTAGAGAAAAGGAATTGAGAAAGAACAAGGTTTTTTTTCCTTTGTTGGTTGCAGATAATTAGGTTCAACGGGATGGAAGGTATCATATGATAACAAACTGGATTTGTGCATCTAAGAGCCATTCCAGTCCCATGTTTCTTTGTGGGCTCACTGTAATGAACTAACTGGAGATACAGTGCTCAAAAAGGAGACAAAGATGTGATTCAGTCTCAATTCATCTTTGTCCAACCTCTCCTCATGAGCTTCCTGCCTGTGGAGGCACCTGGTGGAGCTAGAGTAGGTTCCGATATATTGGCAGCACTGAATATTGAGAGGCTTGTGTTTGAGCAGAAGTTCAAGCCCTGCACTAAAATGGCAGCACTCTGACTGGCATAGTCACCCCTTTCTGTCTCTGAGAGAATCAGAAAGCATGCAAAACCATGGTGTATATCTCACACATGTTGCAATCTAAGGCTGGGCAGGAGAATAATGAGTCTTCCTGCATCACAGGCACCAAAAGAAATCCCCCATCTCGATTTCAGCATCTGATTTTGGTTGAGATTTTCAGTGTTTCTTATCAAGTCTTATAACCTCAGAACGCTTCCCCTTATCTGAAAGTTAGCTACTTGAGTAGCTTCAGAGGGCAGTGGGCTGCTTGCCCACCTGCTCTGCCTTCCCCGGAGTGCTGCTTTGACGTATTTGCATCCATGAGGAAACTAATTGCTTTAGGACAGTTGCATCCCAGCAGAGCACATCTGCTTAGACGTTCTTGCATGATGCAGCTTCTTTGAGGGGTCTGGATTCTGGGGGCAGCAGCAAATTTCCTTGCTGGAAGGGTGCTGGGGAAGTGGATTCAGGGCCAGCAGAAGTGAGGGAGTAGCATTGTCCCAGGGAGGTAAAAGTGAGCTAAGGTGGAAGTGAGCCGCTCCGAGAGGTGCTTCCCTCCTGAGCCGGGGAGGGCAATGGTGTCCCTGATCCTGCGGCTGCCTCTTGGGGCATCCTTATGGTTTGAAGGGAAGCCTCAGCCGCTCGGTGCTCGGGGTGGGGGGGAAGCTGCCTGTCTTCGCTGCTGGTTCCCCAGGGACCCGGCACCGGGCGGTGCTGCTGCCCTACCGGGGGGCCCCGGTCAGTGTGACAGGGACCGATCTGAGGGCGGGGATCGGGAGAGGGACCTGCGCGCCCCTACCTGTCCGCCAGAGGTGGCACATCCGGGCGGCGAGCCGCAGCGCTGCCCTCCCTCCCTTCCGACCCTGGGGCGCAACAACTGTCTCCATGGCGACGGGGCGCGGCGGGGGGGCCGCGGTGCCGCCTCCCCGCCCCGCAGTACCGAGCCGCTGCGAAGCCGAGCGGAGGGCGGCGGAGCGGCGGGACACGGGGCCCGGCGGGCGGCGGGCAGCAGCGGAGCTCTCGACGTCGGAGTAAGCGCTGCCGCCGCCGGAGCCCCCGGGGAGAGACCCTGCGGTGTGCCTCCCGGCCCGGCTCGGATGCCACCATGGGGAGCCGCTTCTCCAGCATCCCCGCGCTGCCCCGCGGCGGCCAGGGCCGCCTGCACCGCGCCCGCCACCACCGCCTCAAAGGTACGGCTCGGCCGGCACCCCCGGCAAGACGGGCACCCCGGCCATCCCCAGCATCCCCGGCGGGAAGATCACCCGCGGTACCCTGCGGCATCCATGCAGCCCAGATCGGGATGGGTGCTCTGAGCATTCCGCGGTGGGATGGGTACCCAGGCAGGACACAAACCCTGGGCACCCCAGAGACCTCAAATTGGGATGAGACACCTAGGCACTCACAGCACCCTGAGCACCCCAAGCTGGACAGGCATCCTGGGCACCTTCAGACAGGCTGGGTTCAGTGGGCACCCCAGAGTGGGATGGTTCCATGCCTGGCACCCTATGGCTTTTGGCGGTGTGGGCACCCCTGCCCTGCTCCCAGGCCTGCCTCTCCTTCCCTGACAGTGGCTGATGGGTGCACAGGCTCCCCTGGCAGTGGCACCCCAGGATAGCAAGGGACAACAAGTCAGAGGACCTCCAAAGAGTCCTCAAGTGTTTCTTGGTGAACAAAAGCTTTGCTTTGGCGTCTTTTCTGGGTGCTCCAGGAATACATGTATGTGAGTGAGATGGTCAGCCTTCTTTGGAGGAGAGCAGGGGGTATTCGGGGCTCCTTGTCCAGCTTGCTCTGTTCTTTCCAAGGATGAAATCCCTTTCTGAAATGCTGGGGCACTGTTGGGATCAAATTGGATGGGGATCAAATCATAAGGTGAGCAGGAGTGACTTCCCAAGGTCTCCTCTGATCCTGCCCTTTTTTGCCCCCTTTTGCTATAAGCTGGGAGGGTCGTAGCAGGAAATAGCTTGTCATTCTTGAAAGGGATTTCCCTTTCAGACACTATATGTGTTCAACGCTACCTGGGTACCTCTTCACTAAGCAGATTTTCACAGCTAAGGGCACTGGATGGTGGGGTAGAGGATATCAGACATCTCTGTAAGCAGGGAATGAGGGAAGGTGCTGCACTCACAGCCATTTCAGATGTTCAAAACTTGTGGCAGCTTCCCCAGTATGTTGCAGAATTTGCACCCACCAGCATGGAAAATGGGGATGTTGCTGTTCACCCTCAATTTACTGAGCTGTTGGATACTTTTTTGGCATGGGGAGTGGAAATGGTTAATGATGAGCTGGGCAACTGGTTGTTATACTGAAGGATTTTCTGATACTCACATTGTTCTTCCATTACATCTCTCTGCTCCTTTCCTCTGTGCTTGGATGATTTGAAACAGTTGTGTGAACTGAGGATGACTGTGTCATGGCTTTTTGAATGGTCATGTAAGGAGACACTAGGAATGCTTACTGCTCTGTGATGGACTAAGTCAGTCTGAAACTCAGACCAGACAATGGCTGTGCTTAAAATTAGACTTGCAAGGAGGGGGCTGCTGAACCCTAAACACTGAACCATCATCTTCTGTCAATGCAAACATGAAGGCACACGCAATGCCGTAGTACTTGGTATGCAATTGTAAACTGCCAGGGAGGATTTGTCTCTTAAGAATCATGCTGTCAGCTGGAAATCTTTCAGGAATAACCTTAAGCGGACAAGAATTTATAAACTGGAGCCAGAAGGGACACTGCCACTTAATCCATTATATCTGGCTTATGTGAGATTTTGAAGATGCTCTGCATGAATCACCTGATTTTTCTTTTTGGGAGATGGGGGTGGGTGTTTGTTAATGTCAGTTTGTTTCTTTCTTCCTTTAATTTACGTTGCAATTACATTTCTACCTGTGCTGAGGAAGCAAGCAGAAATGTTACCGAGACTGTTACATAGCAGAACACTGAAAGACTTGATTTAGAGTAAATAGTTAACAACACATTGCCTTTGTTGTAAAACCCAAGCAACTGCCAGGGACAATATGTGCCTTTTTTGTCTTTTTTTGAAACCGGGCTGCCTCAGGTCCTACATTTAAATGCAGAATAAACAAGTCTGATTGCATCTGACAGGTTCCTGTAAAATGGTCTGGAGGCATAGGAGCAAAAGTATGAATGTCACACAGCTTTGTTACATATCTGCCGTTTAATATGTTGTAAAGTGTATTTTAATTGAAGGTCCCCAGTTCTTCTCTCAGTAATCTGGCTCAGTGTTAGGGATATTGAACTTTGATAATTTGGCCACCATCTAGTACTTTCCTTCTGTGACAAGACCTCTTCCTAACCAGGTGCCAGGGGCGATTGAGGCTCATTCTTGCTAAAGAAGAAGCTATGATTGCATTAAGTTTCCTGAGTGGTCTGGGGACTCTGAAGTCAGCCTCCAAACCTTACAAGTTCATCTCTGCTATACAAGAAATAAGACCTCAACACATAGTAGAGCTGTACTGGCAAATTTTATACTTTTCTGTTAGTTGTACTAAAAATGGTCACCTTAAGTAAATCTTTTGAAGACCATGTGATACTTTTGATGGCATTGAAGGCACGACACAGAAATATCACTGCAGTCTGGCGTGGCTGGCAGAACACTTGCTTTGTTTTTGATGGTTGTGGGGAAGAAGGAAAGCACCCAACTTGATTCTCAGGCTTCAGCTGCAGTTTTAAAACCAGGTAACTGAAATAAGCAGGTCTTTACTGAAGGTGCCTGCAACAGTGAACCGGGAACCCCAGGAAGATGATTTTAGAGTTGCTTTCGGAGTAGGAGAGTACTTCAACATCTGATATCTCCAGCCCTTTATAAAAGGACTTCACATTGCTGTTCACTAGGAACTGCTAGTCATGAGCACTTTGGAATTACCTAATCTGAAAGTCATGGCCAGTTGCTGGAAAGAGGTTGTCACTTTGTGCTAACATGATGGGGAGCTTGAGGTGAGACTATTTCCAGCATTCCTGTGAGTATTTCACTTCCCATAGCCCAGACATGGCTATTTCTCTGGGGTGATGGACACCAGTGATGTACTTTCCTCATGCTGAGCAAAAGATAATGACTATCTGGTAACAATCTCCTGAATGATGCCACCAGATAAACTGCAGTTATTTTTTCTGTCCACCCTCTCTGAAATATGGTTTGCAATAACTATCAAACAAGGTGTGTATGGCTGTTTGGAATGGAACTGAGTGAGGAAACTCCAGCTGTATCTAATCTTCTGGATTCTGAAATGAAAAAGATCAGCCTTTACATCAGGGGCTCTGTGTACTGTTCATTTACTAGTGCAGGGCAGTCTGTCTTGAACTGCCCCAGCCAAGGAGACATCTACTATTTCTCAATACATACATCTCCAGTTCAACCAATGTCTGTGCCCCAGGGTTCTTCCAAACTAGTCTATTCAATCTCCTCTCATAATGTTTCTTTTTAATTCTGGTGTAGCTCAATAAATTACCCTTCTTTCTTAGTGTTACATCTTGCAAATCTCTGTGGCTATTGCATTTATCTCTTAGCTACTCCTCAGCCTTGTGGGATAAGTTTAACTCTCCCTACTGTGATGTGTGGGCTGTGTAAGCTGTTAAGGCTGTTCTGTAGCACTCAGATTTGCTGGTCCAGGATGCTAGAAATGCAGGTTTTGCTAGCCCTTGGGCTAGAGGTGAGGCACTGGACCTGAATGCCATCTGCCATGAGCCATGGGCAAGCGGCTCTTCATTCTCACTTGTCTCCATGTCCTCAGCCTCAAGAAGGCTTAGCCATTTATGTGGACAGCAGATCAATATGACATTGTGAAAGCTAAGGAGTTTTAATGTCTCCTCTCTTAAATCCTTTTCTCCAGCCTCCTACTCAGGTTTGCTGCTCTTTCCTGAGGCCCGTCTTGCCTTGGAAGGTAAATTTCCACAGTGAGCGACAGCAAGCAGGATTTCTTCCTGTTGGTTTTCTCATGGGTTAATACACCTGTGACATTTATGCAAAAGAATGCATTCACTATATTACAGAGAGAGCCCAAGCTAGTCAGAGATCCTCTTTCCATCACTGGCTGATTACTCATGAGTTATTCTTTATTATTTGTATTACAGTGGCATCTGGAGGCTCCCATTGAGATCTGAGTCATGTTGTGCTGGGTTCTTCCATGGTCCCCTGTACGTACTGCTCATTCATCCAGATAGATCTTACTCACATGCCTGGGTGATCTCTGTAGGATGGTTTGGGGTTTATAATTCCGGAGTATCTCATGAAGCAGACTGGCACCTTGGCAGGACAGTTCTTAGCCCTGTCTTTTGCTAGGAAACCTGGAGTCAGAGTCAGCAGTTGTTTGCTGAAGGATGTGACTGACTTTCTGGCTGCAAGCTCCCAGAAACACAGCCTGCTGTGCAACACTTTACTAAGGAGGCAGGGGCTTTGCTGCTCTTCCTGGCCCACAGGGGATACCAATCATGCTTATACACTCTTTGCTTGCATTTTTGCAGTTGCTGTTCCAACGTTTATATTGCACTGACACATAAATACGTCAGATGTTTTTCTCCTTTCACTGGTATTTTATGAGCTTCTGAAATACATGCAGAAGATAGTAATCTGGCATCTGGTGTAGGCATTTTAATAATTGTATGTTGTTGATAGGAAAGACTACCCTGCTGCCAGCTCCATTTTGTGCACTCACTAGATAAAACTAAGCATGGAGTAAAAGGACATCAGCAGCTGATGATCATGGGGATTAGAAGTTGGGGTGTAAGCAGTGCACCAGGGGGTGGTGCCAGCAGTAATGCTGTGAGGGAACCTCAGCTCCCAGTGCTGTCATAACTGGTTCTTCTTTGAAGTACTATTTCATTTTCTTCCAGCCCTACAGACTCAGAAGTTTCATTGTTCAAGGCTTTGAAGGATGCCTCCTGCTTCCTGCCCTTCTGCTTTCATTTTGTCCTGGCTCGTGCTTATTTCCCTCTGACATGTCAGTGTGGCTGGGTTATAGGTACAAAGCTTTTCCTGCCCGAGATTCTCAGGTTGTATGACCTTTTCCCAAGCACCAGATTTTTTCCCAAGCCACTGAACTTTGATTTGTTGTATTTAAACTGCCTAAAATTGCCCAGTGCTCCGAACACGGGAATTCATCAATCCTGCTTTTCCTTTCCCATCGTCTTTTTCGTAAGGTTCTGAAGCCTGTTGGTGGAGCAGGTGATGCTGCACATTGTCAGAAATTTCCCAGGAAGTCATGCGGTGCTTTGCCCACAGGTAATGCTTGCTATTTCTCAGGGGCAAGAAAGGCTGCTTTTGAAAACCAGTAGGAACTAAAGCATCAGTGGGATGATTGAGCTGAAAACGTTAATGCAAGGCTCAGTAGCAGTTAAAAAAAGCAAATGAAATACTGGAAACTATAAGGGAAGCCAAACAGAAGAAAATAGAGGCCATGATTAGATTGTATAAATCTGAATGTTTTGTGTAGTTCTGGTTCTTCTCCTTTTACTATCTTAAAAAAGATAAAAAAGAACTGGAAAGCATTCACAAGAGGGCAACAGGCACAGTCAAAAGCCTGGATTATGGAAGGATTGAATAAACTAGGACTCTTACGTCTGGAAAAAAGGGACAACTAGGGTGGTAAATTACTGGCATGTAAAGAAGAGGCAAAGCTCCACTCTTCAGTATCTCTTCCAATACAAAAATTCAGAGGACACCAAATGAAGTTGGTAGATTCCAGGTTCTTTTGGACAAAAGGAGACTTTAGCCATCTGCAGTAGCTAGTAGCTCTGTAGAGCTCAGTAGTAGTGGATGCTGTGGATGCTATGGATGCTAAAATGGGTTCAATTTTATGGGAGATTAGAGGAGGCCATGAAAGAGAAATCATTTGAAGTTTGCTACATACAATGACCACACATTTGTCCTGCTCATACGGACTTCCCAAGTGTGTCTTTCTAAGGCTACCTGGTTTTAGATGCTCAAGATGACGCTGAAATGAGAACATAAAACTTCTCCATGTCAGTGAGAGTTGGAGCTGTGTTCCTGAGACATTGCAGTGGTAGATGGGGAGGGATAGAGCCTGCTCTGATGTTGGCTGATCTCTAGCTGGGTTCATCCTCTTTCCCATGCATATTCCTGCCTGAGTGTTTACAGAGTGGTTCATTGCCATGGTAGCCTCGAAGTCCAGGCTTTATCCAGGAGACAGTAGATTGTGACAAAGTCCATGTGCAAGCTTTCTTGGATGAGGCTGTGTCTCCTGCACTCTGTGATTTTGACAAATAAAGGTACTTTTGCATTTGTGGCCGTTTTGGAGTAAGAGAAAGCAGGTTCTTTTTGCTTACATTGACCTTCTGAATGACAAAGACCTAAGTGACCCCTACTTCATTTTGTTTTCTAGACTGCTGACATAGCAGAGTTTGTGGTTATCTCCATATCTGGGAATATTTCTAATGCAAAAGCTTGGAAAATTTCAGATTTGGCAGCTGTTCTTACCTACTGCTGCTGGGATAATTGCAGGGATCAGAAACTTCTGCATCACTGAAATTGTTGCCCGTGGCAAGTGCATAAGTACATGTGGCACTTATGGTGCATATCTTCCTGGTGGCTATTTATTTCAAGCTGGGAATCCACGCATGCTCTGACTTGGTCTGCCTTGAGATATTAGGAAATCCGAGTTAATCCAGTTCTAAACTGTCCCAAGGAGTGCAGTCTGCAGTGCCTGTATTTTGTGATTGTCTCCATCTAGAAATGGTTGATCTAAGATTAACCTTAATAATATCCTTGTGCAGGCACTCAGTTGTGTACCACAAATGGACAAATCCCAAACTAGTTCTGCGGATGTGAGCTGAATTTTATCTGAAACTTTGGGTCTGGCAATGTTTAAAGTTTCTGCTGTAACTGTAACATGTATACATGAACCTGAACTGCCTGTTAACCTAGCTAACTAGAGTATTGCTAGCTGTGTAGCTGGGGAGAAGAGCAGATGCTTGAATACTGAGATATTAGTATGAGTATTGGATACTCATACTAAGGTTTAGGTTGATGAAATTATGTGGTTAAAATTGAGGTGGGATAGGTTTTCATCTCCATTTGTTCTTGGGGAACTCCAGCTGATAAAACCATGTTGTATATAAGATTCTTGTTAATGTTTACACTCCTGGTTATATTTGGTCTTCCAGGATTAAAATAGGATGTGTTTTAAAATTAGAGGGTGGAGTATGCCATGGTGGTATTATGTTTGTACAATTCTCCGTTAGTCCACCTTAGTTCTGTTCTTTGCTAAAGCATAGGGAAGGATTCTCATCTCTCAAAAAACTGTCAGGTTAAACCTCAGGGCTATTTTATACAAAACTCTGAAAAGTAAATGTAAATAGTTCTCAGCCAGTCCCAGAGATAAAATACCATGCAGATTTTTTAGTTAAAATCCCTCCACTTAATATAAATATTGTTTTGGAAAGAAACAGTAAGAAATTTTAGACAAAAGAAATTCTAACTTGCTGGCATTGCTTGCAGAGTCTCCTTTCCCTGTTCCTTTGTATTAAGTATTTGGGTTTCAGACTGGTAACTGACACTCTGAGGTGTTCCTGCATGTGCAGGCTTACACACACATGCATGGACATATGCAGGGATTTTCTATTGATTGTTGAGCTCATCATTTTTATGATATGGCCACAACACATGATGTTTAACATCAGGACTTGAGAGGATAGATTCAGCAAAACAATAGCTGGGTAGCTCTGTAACTAGCCAGCTCCAGTGTCAGAAACTAGTCAGTGGGGTAGCAGAGAAGTAGCCCAGTTTCTGATGGGGCAAAGGACCATGGGATGCTAAGCACAGTTGGAAATCTGGGGTATTTCGTCCTAGTGAAATTAATCAGGGGCACTTTTGGGATATTGGTTTCTTACTTTAATTGATGAAAAGGAGCATGAAAGTCTTTGAAGCAGCCCCTTTCTGGACATCCCTCTGGCTTCACCATACTTGAAAACTGTAGCTCTCACCCTGACCCAGTCAGAAATGTAATCATGTTATGCTTGATTCATTCCAATTTACATTTACTTCCCTTATGTCAACATACAATTTAAAAACTGCACTGATCCACTTTCATCCTCTGTTAGGCATAAAGCTCTGCTTGATTCCCATTTAACTGCTACTCGGATGGAGACATGACTGTGTTTTGTGCTTTGCTGCTCATCAACACCATCTAATGTAAAGCTTAGTGTTAGAGTTTTAACTTGCTTCTGGACAGACTTTTGCCAGGTAAGCCAAGCAGCCACAGGTCCAATGCTTATTTTACCACCCAGATTTCAACTCTTCATCATAGGTTAGTTCAAATCTCCTCCTTAAGAGATACCTGTTTAATATAGCATCTAATTGTATTGGTATCACTTGGGATTTCTTTGATTTGAGCAACTGGTACCATTGTGTTTTTCTCTATCTATCTCTTTGTCTATCTTGCAGGACCATTTTTGTAGATGCTGAAGGCCTTCTTTTTTTGTACCTAACAAGTAATCACTAGGTAGGAAGGGAAGAGATGGTTTCCCATAGAAATATTGAGTCACTGTAGATGACAGGATACAAATAACTGTAAATGTTGCAAACAGAATGTGCGTATTACGTGAGTCACTTGAATAGATATGATAGAAAATGGAAATGAGGAAATGGGCCTCACTAATTGATTATGTTACAGCATTTCTGCAAATACAGAAAGAAGTAGTTGAAATAATTTACTTTCTTTATTAAAAATGCAGTGAATGTATTAAAAGGGACTTGGATAAGCTGTGATGTTAGCACTGGATTTCCTATTCTCACTCCCATCTCTGTATATCTTTTAGTGCACCTGTTTTAATGGACAACCCTTATATGTTTACATCTCTTAACAGGCATAAAATAAAGATGAAAACTTCTCCCTAGTTAAATCATAGAACCATAAAATGGTTTGGGTTGGAAAGGACCTTAGAGATTATCTTATTCCAACTCTGTTGCAATGGGCAGGGACACCTCCCACTAGACCAGGTAGCTGAAGGCCCCATCCAGCCTGGCCTTGAACACTGCAAGGGATGGGGCGTTCACAGCTTCTTTGGGCAACCTGTTCCAGTGCCTCACCACCCTCACAGTAATAAACTCTTTCCTAATGTCCAGTCTAAATCTACCCTCTTTCAGTTTAAAGCCATCATCTGGTGTTCAGTGCCTTTCCTTTGGACAGTTGTTCTCAGACCTTATTGGTATGAGGGGAGGGCTTAGCAGAGAGACTAAAGCAGCTTGAGGTTTCAACCAGAGAAGTCCTGCAGCTGGGATCTGTAGCAGTGAATGAAGTGAACTCTGGTTGCTCTTGCCCACACAATGTGTGTTTGGTGGCTGAGCAGATATTGCCAGTCTCCGGCTGTCAGTCCAGCATGAAAATTTACTGAGCTATGGGTGGGAACAGAGACCGAGGGTAAGCTCCCAGTTTGGAAATGTTAATGCTACATCTATTATTAATAGCCCCACTGTGAAAGAAAAGATGCTGTGGTGAAAATGAAGCTGTGACACGGGGAAATGGCAGGCAAAATTGAAATTTCATACTTGCCCATGGCCTTATAATAAAGGTTTTGTGATACACACCCAGCAATGCCACTATAAATAATCTCGTTATCTAATCTTCCAACTTGGAATATGACAGAAGATTGCAAGTAGGAAAAGAGTTCATAGCTTTTAGCTATTTCCCACTGCTTCCCTTGCTTCTGCTGGAGCATTACTGCTGTGCCCCTTGTAATTTATATGGAGACAACATTATTCAGAAGTACAGAATGTCACTAGAAGGAGGAGAGTTCAGATAAAACCCGGAAGATTTATGACATAGTTTAGATAAGGCCATGTAGGAACTGAGATGAGGGAAGTAATGACGATTCATAGTCCAGAGGCATTTCTCAGGGTGTGGTGAGAACTTCTTCATGCCAACTCCATTGGGTCAGATACGGAACGGGACATGTTTTAATACAATGTTCTACATGCTTGATTGACTGATTGCAGAGGGAGCCCTTTTGCTAATATATAATCCAGACACATCATACTCTATGGATTTTGTCCACATCGGTCTAGGACCTGATCCAAAACCAACAGAAAGTCCTTAGAAAATTCCACAGAGGCATAATAAGCACAGAGAAAACCTTTTTCCTTTTGATCTTACTTCCCATGGGAGAAGGAGGAGTGGGCTGATGGCAAGGGTGATACCTCCTCTCCTCCTCTCTCTCTGCCTTGCTGGTGATGCAAATCCTCATTTCTAACCCTTCCCTGGAGCCTTCTCTGGCCCATTTCACATGGGGCACCTGAACTCAGAGAGGAGGGCTGAGTCCTGAGAAAGCTTCCCTTCAAATTCCCAGCTAAAATTGACCTTCTGCAGCCTTTGTGTGTTGACATGAATAACTCCTTTCCCCACAGAACTGCAGACTGTGTTGTGGTGGCCATGGGAGGAAGCATGAGGGAATACAGCTGTTGTAGCCCCAGGAGACTTTTGCTTTATGACAGGAGTTAGGAAGAATGTTTGTTTGAATGTTTATTCAAACTCCACTGCTCACGTGCTGCAGGGTGGCTTCCCCACCATGTGTCTTGGAGGAGGCTCTTTACCATCACCATGTCAGCACATGTCCAGGCGGCTCAGCAGAGTGTGGTGATGGGCACACACATATCCTGCAGCTATGGCCAGCTACAGAAATCCTCTCTATGCCTTTATCACACCTTCTTATGGTGGAATTAAAGCAATGACAAAACCTGAGGAACTGAGCCTCACTGCCGCTGTTGAAGGGAGGCAGGAAAAAGCTTGTGCCATCCTCTCATCCTAAAATAGGCTGATGTCTAGGGAGGTGAAATGATATATTTATATTTTGCACAACAATTCATCAGGAGAAAGACTCAATTCATCTGCTGAACACAGTAGTCCTACATCCATCAATTACCATAGAGTTCATGTGATCCAGTTCTGCCTCCTAGGGAAATGCTGGGACTTGATGTCTTTTCCCTGTATTCCCAGTCCATCAATGTAGCTGAGCAGCATTCACCCCCATCTGCCAGCATCACCCCCTCCTTGCTTGGCAAAGCATTGGCAGCATCCTTCTGAGAGGAGGCGATGGCGTTCAGCTACCACTGACTCACGCAGCTGGCTCTTCTGTCTTGCAGCCCACTGAAAAACATCCTTAACTACGGTTAAAAGTCAAAGGACATACCTGCCTGGCTGAACTGGGGTCCAAGACTGTTAGCAAACTTTTTACTAGCCCAGATTCTGGTATTTCATCTTAAATTCCCAGGCATAAGCAATTACAAGGGCTGGCTGGTGAAATGGCTTTTGGACATGGGCTTTCTCTTGCTGTAGCCTATTTAGCAGGAAGGAGAGTTACCTTCTTGTGATTAGATTCTGCAGGCATATCAAATCTGCTGTTGGAACAGAGGTTTTATATATAGCAAAATGCTCCCAGGTGTGCTTTTAGCAACGTTTCTGGGCTTAAGCAAATATTTATTAATAAGAGTTGCCCAAACTATATTATGCACTAAAGCAGAGCTGGAACAGGGTGCTTTTGCTCTGATTCAGAGAGCTGATTGAATTCAGTGACAGATGCCAAGTATTTATGCCCTTGCCCGAGTTTATCTGTTAAATTTGAAAGTGTTAAAAGCAGGACTTATTTTTGGAATAAACATATTAAATAGTGATGGAGAGTTCCAGCTTGGTATTGGTGGGATGGTATTCTATTATTATGTGTTCGTCCAAAAGTGTACTGCTCAGACCATCAGAATAGAAAGCTGTGTGGGCAATAGTTTGCTCTAGATTTATGCCAGAATACTTGAGTTCAGAGACCTTGGTATCATAAAGAATACAATTTATTCTATAGTACAACTGCATATAATATATTGTCACACAATTGTAATATTTGCTGTAAAGTTCCTGACAGTTGCCCATATTTACGCATTAACATGGAGGGTATTTTAATTTTAAATATGTTTTTTAGCTTATTGACAAACGTCCAAACTCTAGAGAAGCTGTTATTGGCTTTGGAAACCATTGCAAACACCCCTCTTTTGCTCACTCTCCTTCCTAGCAGTAGTCTTTTGTACTTCTTTGAATAATTTATTCTGTTACTTCACCTAAAAAAGCCCCTGGGCTTTATTTTCGTTTATAGCTTGTTTCTAGTTCTTAATGGTTTTAAATTCTTTTGATTTTATCATCACCTCATTAATGAGTATTTTACGCTATTAGTCATTATTTAGCCTTTTAATCTTTCCATGGGCCTTCTTGAAGCCCTTGAATGGTGCCTCTTTACAGCTGAACCAAGACTCAGGGTGAAGATGAACAGCTGACCCATAAACTTCAGGCAAGTTGTCTCATTTCCAGTGCCTCTGAGCCATCTTGTGCCTCAAAAATTAATGCTATGTACAAATTGCCTTCTGCCATGCTCCACCAATACTGAGATGCTGTAATTATTTATGACAGTTAAAATCTCCTGATGTATTTAAATAAAAGCCAAGCATATAGGGAAAACGTGCTGTGGAGGAAGGTCATAGTATGAAAGAAAAGATGGCTTGCTTTGTCTGCAGGTCACATTGACAGGCAAGCTAGAAATACATGTAAGAGATGGAGACCTAGATGTGCTAGATTTATGGGGGAACTCCGTAGCTGCTGCCATTGGACTATTTTCAGGTGTCTGGATGAGTGAATGACCCAAATATAGTTTAAGCCTGTGACTCTTTCATTTTAATAGCAATACAAATACAGTAGGTGAAGGCTAAGAGTGCTGCATCTAATTTATCAGTGTTGCTTTAGCAACATGGTGCAGGATGCAAATAGTCTCCTTGGTAACACTTCCTAAGTGTCATTAGATAAGCGGTGGTTATAAACACGGAAGCAGATCAGAATGAGAGACATGCTCTTGTGCTTGTGTCTCATCTATGAAGTGCCTTTTTATAGCCCCAGACATCATGATCAGCAGGATAGCAAAAGGAGAGAGGAAAGCTGTTTTGAGGATCTTAGTTCTTGTTAACGTTTTATATATCGTGCTTTTAAACCAAGTCAGAAAACCCCACACCAGTGGTGATGGGATTTCTGGCTTGTTTCAAAAAAGATTTTAGCTAAAGCAAGAGCGTGTCCCTGCCCATTGATGGCACTTGTCAGAGTCATGCACCAAGTGTCTTCCTGACTCTCCAAGCAATGTAGATCACAGACCCTTCTGCCCTCTACCCTAATGGCATACTCATCCCTTGATGAGTTTTGGATCTGCTCCCCTTCTGCTGAGCTTCCCCTGCCCCAGTATCTCTGCCAGAGGATTGCCTATTCAGAACCAGATTTGGGTTTCTCTCTTAAATTCTGAAGGCTCTTGGCTAGGAATCAGCAACACGGTAGGGATGAAGGCGAGAAACGGGGTTACTTAGTGCTCAGAAACAGGGCAGTTGTTTCTGCTGTCGGCATTGTCATATAGGAAAGAGCCATGAATTGAGGCAACTTTCCTAGCTCTCATGGCAACTGATATTTTTTTCCTAAAGCCTCAGCTGCTGGACTGAAGGGATTGCATGAGAATCCTAGCTTTTGTTTAACTCCCCTCAATTCTATATACTCCTCTGTTCCAGAGAAAATCTGCAAGGTATAAAGGGAATATGACCTAATGACTCAAAAATCAGAAAATGTACTAAAGGAACACCAATGCTTTTGTTTTCAACCGATCTTTATTTTAATCCCACTGGTCAATGACTGAGGATCTCATCCAAGGAATCTGAACGCCTGATAATGTCGAACTGTAGCACATGAAGACGGTGGAAGGAGCCAAGTCCATGAGAGCATCCAAATAGGTGTATTCTGGTTTGGGGTGAAAGTCTGAGAGAGCAGATGGTTTTATTTTATCATGAGCTTGACCCTGCTTCAGTAGAAGCACACAATTGGTGAACTTTCGCATTTATTTTTTTTCAAATCCTCTGAACTAAAGCTAAGCCAGACCTTTCAGGAAAACACCTCCTGAACTGTGACCTCCAGCTCCACGCACAAGGGCAGTGACTGGAGACTGGCCTCTACAAGGGCCCCTTTTTCATTTCAGCAGTGTACTGCACTTTGCAATTTAGATACATGGCAAAAGACTGACAGCAAGTTTTCCTATTCTAATGTGAAAGGGAATTTGAAAATCAGTAATGTCTCTTTACAAGGAAAACTCAGAATAAAAAATGCCCAATCATTTCTCACAGCCCTTTTTTGCTCTCAGATCCTCTTGGAATTCATCCATCTTCATCTCACTCATATCTTGTGGCCTCCATTGTAAATGTCAGTGCTAATTAATGGGACCTTGGTCCTCACTGTGGTTAAGATGAGTAACAATCCAATATTTGTTTGTGAGACGGGTGCCCTTCCCAGGGGAAGGCAGTGGGGCTGTTAGCCTTGTGTGTGACAAGCTGCAGGAGGCAAAGTCCAGAACGCTGCCCTACCTCCATAGTGTCAAAAGCATGCAGATGAAGCTCTCCTGAGCTGGGTGAGAGAAATGTTTCCTAAACCTTTTAGGGATTAAAATGGAAAGTCTGGGGTCTTCTTACTGAACTGCCCCCATCCCATCCTGTCGCATCCCATCCCATTGAAGTGCTGAGCTCCTGGGAGCCTACAGGAGAACACTGTTGAGTTTTTTGCTTTGTAAAGGAGAAGTTGGGGTGGTTGGACCACAGGATGCCATTCCAGCCTTAAGGCAAAATGTTGCTGCTTTCCCTGTGCAGCGTAACAACCTTCATGCAGTGGATCTTGGGATTGATTGGAAGGCAAAGTTTGTCTCTGCATCCAAATCGTTCTGCAGTAGAGGGACTGAGCAGCTGTTCCTCACCACCTTGGCCCGTGGCTTTGTAGGACATAGGAATTTTGGCAAATGACTCTGCTAAATGGGAGCTCAGCCCTCAACCCGCCCTTCCCTTTGCTGTGTGCAGAGTAGAACATTTCTCTCCAGGACAGCTGAATTGCTGTGTTTCTGACACATGCCATTTCGATACCGAGTTCTTCAACATTTGTAGGCACAATTTTTTAAACTGGCTTGGAATAGGAAAACGATCTTTCTCCCCAATATTCCTGGCATGTTTCTGCTGCAGAGAGATGGGATAAAGCTCACGCTTCCTGGGAAGAACAAAGATCAGGAGGGGTAAATGAGGTTTTTCTGCATGCCCTCTCATGGCATTTTTGGGTCTCCAAGTAAAAATGTGTGCAGGGCAGGAACAGACCTAAATCTTCTCTTTGTCACTGCTTAACACACATGTCCCTGTAACTCTTCACTGAGCTCTCATTTTGCAAAACCAAATGTGAAGCAATCCAGCACATCTTAGGCCTGATTCAGACATGGTCTAGCTGAGGAGCAGGCTGGCATTTTGTTCCCACAAACACCATAAAATGCAAAGTACCATCACATGTGACATTGTCAGACTTTCCTGTTGGTCACAGACCAAGGTGGAGTTCAGCCAGAGACTCAGTTCCCATGACAGGTAGGACCATGCCAGCTCATTTGAATGTGTGCCACCCATTTGTCACCTCTGGTAATCTCAGGGGGTGCATTGGCCCTGCCCACCCCCTGGGGTGGTTAATGCAGCCATGCTGCAGCCTTCACCTGAGTCAGTTCAGGCATTTCTGCACTTGCACTGCAATCCCATCCCAAATAGCACCTCTGCGCAATGTTGGTTCATTGGCAGTTCAACAGAAAGAGCAATACCTTTATACTCCCAGCCCTGTTTTCTGCAGCACCTGAGTTTTCCTTGGAGATCTGTTCACACATGAAGACTGTTCCTCTCCTCGGGGCTGATAGGAGCACGGGGGCCTGTGATGAGGCTGTGAGCAACAAAACCCCAAATCTCAGGTCACGCGCCTGAGATCAGAGGGCTCTGTGTTGTGCAGTTGTGAACTCCCTTTAAGTCAGTGTCTCAATACAAGCAAGGCAGCTCTGGCTTTTCTGAGACCTTGTGTTATTTTTCTTGGTCTGTACTGGGAATCGGGATTTTCACATCCCATTGTGGCTTCCTAACCCACAAGGAAATCCTTTCTTTCCTCTCTTGATCAGCTGATGCTGTAGTTTTGCAATGCAGCCTCAGTTAGAGACAGGGGAGCACTGTAGGATCACACTGCGGCTCTGATGAGGGATGCTCCATCCCATCTGGGGCCCCAGCTCCTAACTCACGCTGCTCCTGTCCCATGCGCACTGGCTGCTCCATATCTGCCAGCCAGGCTCCCCTGCCAGCTCCCCAGTGCCAGATGCTGGCCCTCACCCACCTCCTGACAATTGAGGTGGTCTGTAGATGGGGACTCAAGTGTGCCCCTGCAACAGAAGGGCATCCCAGTGCCCAGCTCAGCAAATGAGACTCCTCTCTTCAACACCCCCCATCCTGACCTCCAGTTCTCCCTTTGCTGCCTGTTTCTGTGAATATGCTCCATTTTGCATTTCTTCACAGAAAAGTAGATGCGACTGGAGCCAAAAATCCTTCCCAAGCAGCTGGGTCAGCCACGGAGCAACTCTCCCTTTGACACAGAAGTCCCTCATCCAGTATACACCTCTGACAGCTTATGACTTTTGGCCAGTCTCTTCTTTTTCAGATACGGGTCTTATCTGTCACTCGCTGGGTGCTTCCTCTGCAGCTGGGAGCTGCTTTCACACTATGCAGTCATCTGCTGTATCTTGGACTCGCACCCTCTCTGTTATTTCTATATTTTTAGTGGCCTTCCTTGCTCAATAACATGAATTATCTATTTTTTTTTTTTGTGATAAGCATCTCCTTAGCAGAATATTAATGTATATAATTAAGATAGTATTTCGCTCTTGAATTACACTGTTCATCCCCAAACTGATTTAATTACACAGCTGCTCCCCTGTGTTAATTTAAAAGCTTAAATATGGAAATAGGGGCAAAATTTCTTCCTCAAGGAGAAAAACTCCATTTCAGATTTCTAGCTATGTTGAAAACTGTGGCTTCTCTGTTTTGAGGAGGGGAAGAAGTCAAGGGAATGGTACTGCTGATTTTTATTCTAATCCTTTACATAGGGAGTGAACCACAAACACTCTTGATTTTTGCTTCCCTAACAGCCAGATGAAATCTGTCAGATAAAGCACCTGCTTTTCACCAGCTTCCAGTTTGCAAACCATAAACCTAGCTTTAACAGCAGCTTTAACCTCTTGGTGTCACAACAAGCAGGAAGAAAAATGCCTCCACACAAGTTACAGGACTACTTCAGCTTTCTGCAAGGCAATTGAGAAGATATATTCAATTTTGTTGTCAATTCTTCTGCTTTAAAACATTGCCTCTGTAAACTATCAACCCCTCCTGCGAGCACGTTCATGTTTGGAACTATGCAGTAAATCAGATTATAGCTGCCCTTTATTAATTCTGGTGCACAAGATTGCAGCAGTAGAGGTTTGATTCAGAGAAAATGAATGAGGATAGTTAAAGTCAAATATAAATAGAGCTCATTAAAAAACAAACAAGCCAGCCTCTGTTTCATTATGTGACTCTAAACTGCACCATGAGAATAGAAGTAATTCTCATTAAAGTCCCTTAGCAGCCTTGGTCTCTTCATCTTCTCCTGCAAACTTGCTCACAAGCTCCTAGGAACCTGAATCCAATCTGCATCTTGGAATGGGAGGGAAAAAAAGAAAGCAAATAGATGTCTGTATGCACGTTCACACAAAAAAATGAACGTAACCCTGCCAGCACATCCACATCTCATTTGAGCTCCTAACTGTGTCTGTACAGAGTATTACCACTCCCCTGCGTCTAAGACCCCTGTCTCATGCTTTCAGCAGCACCCACTCCTGACTTTGCTGGACTAAGCCAAAGGAGCTCTTCGATTTCTCCTCCTCTGTCCCATGCTTCAGTTGGGGTTCATGCTGTCACACCAGCACGGTGCTGCTGTGGAGCCAGATCCACATTTCCCTCCTATATACTGCTGCAGCCAGCTGGTACCTGGTGATGGGCTTTGTCATGGGGTCAGGATCGCTCCCTGGCTGCAGGGAGAGGAAGCATGCCCTCTGTGCCTCTCTGACCACGAGGGCAAAACCCAGCATTGTCTGTAAAATAAGAAAAAGCTCCTTATTCTCAAGCACAGATTGCGTGGAGCCTCTGCCCTTTCATCTTCATCCTGCAAGAAGAGCTCAGACTCTGGTTTACACAGTCCTCATCCCTGTGTAGGTGGGTTTGTTCATTTCTGGTGGGCTTTTAAGTACATATGTTTTGGGGGAAGGGAGAAAGTAAAGCTGCAGCGATGTAGTCAGAGCAGGGAAAAAAATCCAGCTATGGTAACAAAATACAATGTATAGCAGTCTCTGACGAAGAAGGAAAGGTTGCAGTGGTACCCAAAGCTTCCAATTCACTAAGATTCAATCAAGCATTAATTTTAATGAGGCTTCAGCTGTTGCCTTAATGAATAGGACACACTTACCTTCATGAGATCCTAGGTGTGAAGGCATGGTGACTGGGAATAGTCCTGGAAAGGATGTTGAACAGTGTTTGAAAGGAAGACCTGCAGCTCTGAAAAAGGAAGCTACTTTTAAAGCAGACTTAAAACATGTTTTCTTTTAAAAAGAGTCTGTTAGAGAAAAGGCCGCATGAGTCTCTTTACTGCTAGTGCAATAACACCAGTGGGAGGTTAGTATTCTGCTTAAGGGAATAAAACCGCAATATCTCTTGAACAAATCTATTCCCACATGAAAAAGAGTGCTCAAAAGCAAATAGCACCTGTATGCTATTTACAATTGCAATTGAACACATGTGGAGCCCGCAAGGGCTGTATCAGTTGCACTTTCCTCATGGTTTCCTGCTGCTACAAGCGCCAGTTCAATCCCACTGTTACCACCAGTTCAGTCCCGGCATTAGTAGCACAGGGAACATGAGGTCATGGACTCCTTGATATTTTAAAGCAATACATCATCTACTCCTGCTCTCTGCAATCTTAACTGGCGTGATGCCTGAGTGCCTGCCACAAGGGCTCCCCCCCTTCCAACTTTATGCAGAAAACCATTCCAAAGTTTCAATTATTTTAAATTCCTGATTGCAGAGCAATTTGGTGTGTGCAGATGGAAATCAGTAGGGAAGCGTTAGGGCATTGCCCTTTAGTATTTTTAATGTATATATATGTTTTGCAAAAAGAGTTGCAGCTTGCTCAGAGCCTGAACTGGACTGTGCCTGACTGTTTAGTTACTGTTCACGCGGATGTAATTTGCGAAGTGTTAATTTCCAAAATCAGTGCACTCTAGTCCAATAAATATTTAATGCTTCCATCTGCCATTTTTAGGTTAGTTACCAACCCTGCTAGATGAAGTCTATGAAACAGTTGTCTTCTGTTGACATAAAGAAGGGTTTTGAGATCCAGCTTGCATAGAAACCTAGAAAAAAAGCTGATTTCTTGAACCCAATTATATTCTCTTTTCTAGATGAAATATCGATAGGGAGAACATTGCATACAGAGACAGGTCTATAGCAGGCAGGCCTGTGTAAAAGTACATCTTAATTTTATGAGGGGAAATACGTTGAGTCTTCCCTAGTGAGACTACAGCTGCAGATCCTAGGTCTGAATTTTGGGACCAATCTAGCTGGAGCGTACAGCATCTTTTCTAGTGGGAACAGCCTAATAAAGTGGAGAACATTTCAAAAAGCAAAGAGGAGGTGGAGAAGCCCCTTGCCTGTGTAGGCAGCAGGGAGCACATTGGGCCATGCAGGCAGCCAGGGCTCCTGTGGGTCTTGGTGGGATGTCGACCTTGCTTTCTGCAAAACTGAGGGCAGCAAAACTTGCCTCTCTCTGGCTGTGCTGCAGACTGTTTAATTACTGATATTCATGGAGGATTTGGAGCTCTCTAGATGGGAATGCCCTGTGCCAATGCAAATGTCACTGCTCACAGTACAACATGGGGGCCTTGATGATTAGTTCTGTTTTACTGTTTTTCTTGTGTAATTATGTTTAATTCATGTGTTGTTTCATCAAAGTGTCTGCCACTCAGGGCTTGGCCTCATCTTCTTAAATAGCTGGATATAAAATTACAATGTGTTCCTCCAGTGAGACCATATTTCTAGAACATCATGACAGCTTTATTATGACACAGGGTTTTCTGTTTAGCTGAACAGATACACTGAATTATCCTTTTAAAAAAACCAAAATCTCTTGCAGTTGGATCCTTAGGCTTGTGCCATTTTCCATACAGGGTTACCCTAAATCAACATAATAAGGACGGCCTTGAAGCTTTCTTACTGGGTCAGGGTGGGACAGTAGTTACATGGGAGCCAAGTTGCAAAGCACCAAGCAAAACATGGCTGATTTTCCAGAAGCAGATGTTCTCTCTTTGAGTCCTTTCCCAGCCTAGTGGCAGCTTCCAGGAATTATTCAGAAAGTAGTGAACTAGTGGGAATGCTCCTCATGTCTCCATGGTGCCTAAAGGTCCTGTAGGAACCTGGAGAAACATTGCTGCCAGTATCACCATGCTTTAAGTACCAGACCCCAAACTGCTGCTGTGAGATGCTGTGAGATGGGTGGAAGCTTGTGTCTGTAAATATTAATCTGTTGTTTGGGTAATGTTTTTAGCAATGCATTCAGATGATTGCCCAAAGCTATTCCCCCCTCTACTCTAAGCCTAATGGGACCTGAATGAAATTGTTCCTGTAGCTTTATGCTGTGTAGCTGGATGTAATAACTGCAGCTAATGCACCAGGGGCATGCAACGGCAAAGTTCTTAGAACACTTGATGAAGCTGCTGCTGTAGTGGATGGATGGCTTTTGGGATGAGTATATGTGTCAATCAATCTATAATGAGACAGCAGGGGCCCAGCTTAAATGCCTGTATGCAAATGAATTTAGCATGGGGAACAAACAAGAGGAATTAAAGATGTGCATATGCCTTCAGGGATATGATCTTACTAGCATCGTGGAGACATGGTATGATGGCTTCTGTGACTGGAGTGTTGGAATGGAAGGATACAGGCTCTTCAGGAAGTTCAGGGAGGGGAGATGAGGAGGGGATTTTGACCTCTATGTCAATGTCCAGCTGGAGTATATGGAGTTCTACCTGGGAATGGATGAAGAGTCAACCAAGAGCTTATGGGTAAGGATTAAAGGGAGACTGAGGACAGGTGATGTTTAACTGGGGGTCTGCTACAGGCCACCTGATGAGGAAGACTGAGTAGATAAGGCCAAAGGCAAGGTCCTGCACCTAGTTCGGGGCAATCGCAGACACAAATACAGGCTGTGGGAGAATCAATTGAGAGCAGCCCTGAGAAGAAAGACTTGGAGATGTTGGTTGGCAAGAAGCAGAATGTGACCTGGCAGTGTGCACTTGAAGCCCATAAAGCCAACCGTGTGCTGGGCTGTGGCCAGCAGGTCGAGGGAGGTGACTATCCCTCATACTCCACTTTCATGGGACCCCACCAGGAATACTGTTTTCAGATCTGGAGCCCCCAGCATAAGAAGGATGTGGACCTGTTGGAGTGAGTGCAGAGAAGGCCGTGAAGGCAATCAGGGGGCTGGAGCACCTCTCTTGTGAAGACAGGCTGAGAGAGCTGGGCTTGCTCAGCCTGGAGAAAAGAAGGCTCTAGGGAGACATTACAGCAGCCTACCAGTACTTAAAGGGAGTCTATAAGATATCTGGAAAGGGACTTTTTACAAGGTGCGTGTAGTGACAGGACAAGGGTAAATGGCTTTAAACTGAACTGAGGTAGATTTAAATTAGATATTAGGAAGAAATTCTTCACTATGAAGGTGGTGAGACACTGGCACAGGTTGCCCAGAGAAGTTGTAGCTGCTTCATTCCTGGCAGGGTTCAAGGCCAGGTTGGATGGGGCTTTGAGCAACCTGGTCTAATGGAAGGTGCCCCTGTCCGTGGCAGGGGGGTTGGAACTGAGTGATCTCTAAGGTCCTTTCCATTCTATGTATCTGGATTAAAAAAAATTGCTGCATTGTGGAATAAGCGTTTGAATTGCTGCTGTGGTGGGCTGTGCTTGTGTAACCAGATACTACAGTCTCTTTTTGGCTTTCATGTGGGTGGGGATGTGCCAGAAAGGGATAAAAAAAAGAGAAGCATGGGAAATTGTGTTGGAAGCATAATTTGCAATATTGTTTTGGCACACATCCCTCGTTTTATTTTATTTTATTTTATTTTATTTTATTTTATTT